>JAHOYR010000006.1:4983201-5067286 GCA_023213295.1 Bruguiera hainesii
GTGACGTTTCTGGTTTGCTCTCCTGGTGGTGTTGTTTCTGATCTCTTGCCGTTCTGCTCTCTCTTCCTTTTGGCCGGTTGCTGTTTTTTTCAATTGTGTTGGCCCTCTGTCCTAGTTTTGTCTTCCAAGGCCTTTATATACTCTCTTCCATGAAACCCTAATAGGGCTTACATGGCAGATTTACGTTTTTGCCCTTACACAGCAGATTTACTTTCTTGCCCTTCAATGTGGCTTTACTTTCTTGCCCTTCCATGTGGCTTTACTTTCTTACCCTTCAATGTGGCTTTACTTTCTTGCCCTTCCATGTGGCTTTACTTTCTTGCACACTTAACCCTAGTTGACAACAATTACAACCCATACAAGGCTATGGGAACAACAATACCATTTCTAATTTGGTTGCCTAAATAACTTTAATAAGCCTATTTAGTGTTTCTTTCCCTTGAATGTGTCATTGGCCCCTTGTGAATACTCAAAGGATCCTTAAAAGCCCCTCATGCATCGTCTCCTCTCTAGATCTCATCACTTTCATTACGACAACTCGTTCATGCAAAATGATCTGAAAAATAACATTTGTGCATGTCTATACACCTTTGGTCCAAGGAATCCATTGGATTCCATCAAACAAAGGAGTCTTTGATAATGATTAATTTTTCTTACAAGTATTTTTGGTTCAATTCCTTAATAACCAGTTCATCTTTGATAATGATCATTTTTTCCTAAGAAGGTTCCTTTTTTTATTACAAGAACTCATTTATACAAAAATGATAGAGAAGAAGGGAAAATAAAGAAAGTGAGCGATTGATAAGCTTTCGTAGAAAAATGACAATAGCTTTGACTTCATATTTCTATCTTTAGGACTAAATTTTGCTTGATTTTTATTACTTATACTTTAATGTATTTGATGCGGAAAACCCCAAAAAGACGTGGCTTAGGGACCCAACGTACACAATGAATCAAATAACAACCAGGAAAGCTAAATCAGAGTTTAATAACACAAACCCTAGACCCAATATTCGAAGGAACACGAACCTAGGGTATTCAAGATGGATATGGACGCCACACTCCAGAAGAGGAAGGAATTGGGAGTGATAAGTCGGTTTGAACGCCACAAGAAGAAAACCTCTTGATAAGTTCTTTAGTTCTCAAAAGAACCGAAGGAGAAACCCTTGTTTTCTATTTCACTGAAAGTTGTCTGATTTCCAAAGCTTACAAGGGGTGCCTATTTATAGGCTTAGATAGCAATCCTAAAGAGGCAAAATTCCTATTTAGGAGAAATCCCTATTTTGGAGGAATTTCGGACTAATTCCAGCACATACAATGAACTCCTATTTAGGAGTGAATGCTATCACTTAGTCTGACCCATTAAGTAGTCCAATTATATTAATTAGGCTTGGGCTCTCTTTAGAACTTGAATTCGCACCATTTGAAGCTTGCTTGGCTTGAATGTCCTGAATCAGCCCATTTAGTGCTTCTTTAATCTTTTTGGCCCTAGCTCGTGTTATTGGGCCTTCTGGAATGTGCAATGGACCTCTTGCATCCATTGAAGCTCTAGCTTGTGTTATTGGGCCTTCTGGAATGGGCAATGGACTTCTTGCATCTATTGAAGCCTTCCACCCATCATCTCCATGGTTCTCATCAGTATTCTTGTTGAATTTCTTCTTAAACTCCTTGGATTTGTTCAATTTCATTATGACTAATTAAGTTGTTTTAAGCTAAGGTTTAGATGTAGTTTGATCTTTTATTTATGTGACTAGTTATTCTATTATACTAAGACTTTTTTATTTGTTATTTGCATGATGAGTTTATATTGTTAAATTGAATACTTTAAAAGTATAGTCACCTTTTTTATGATCTTGTGATCCATATATGAACTTAAGAAAGAATTATATGAATTAGACCAATACCAATATAAACTATTTGTTAGATTATGAGATTGGGAGATGATTAGCATTACATATGGTAATTATGGAAGGGAAAAGAGTTATGAGTTCCCCCTTCTTACATTAGAGATTTTCACAAAACCTGATGCTCACTTTCTTATTTAAAATTACATATGATAAGAACCTTAGAAATGATGGGTGGAAGAACTCAAAGGATGCAAAAGGTCTATTGCACATTCCAAAAGACCCAATAACACAAGCTAGAGCCAAAAAGATAAAAGAGGCACTAAATGGGTCGATTAAGGACATTCAGGCCAACCAAGTTTCAAATGGTGCAAATTCAAGCTTGAAAGAGAGTCCAGGCCTTATTAATATGATTAGAGTACTTAATGGGTCAAGGTTAAGTAATAACATTAATTCCTAAATAGGAGTTTATTGTCTGTGTAAGAATTTGTCTCTAGATAGGAATTCCTCCTAAATAAGGATTAGGTCTAGGGTTTATGTTATTAAAGTCTAATTTAGCTTTCCAAAATATTTTTTGATTCCTTGTGTGTGTTGGGTCCCTAAGCCATGTCTTTTGGGGTTTTCTGCATTAATTGGTATCAAAGCTCAGTTCTAAATTAGGTTGGATCAACTAATTCTTCAATTTACTGCCTTGTAATTTACTTATTTCTATTTAGTTTGCCTATTAAGCGCATTACCATTCAAATGCACTAATTTGTCCGTTTGTAGCCCTTTTCACTTTGCTCATTTGTTTGATATCATAACTATAAAAAATGTGTTAATTTCAATTCCAATTGCTATCTTTAAGTATTCTATTGTTATTTTGTGTTGAACAAAAAAAAAAAAAAGAGGAATAAAAAAAAGCATCAAATTCAAGCTATTGATGAAGGTTAAACAATTTGGTCATATTAGCCACAATAATTATATAGTTTCCTTACTAGACTCTAATTCTACCATATATCTTTTTTTTTTGTTGTGTCATTGGAGTTTGTCCTCTAAGTTTAACCCCCTATTTTAATTTTTGTGAGTTTAGTTCATTAAATTCATTTGCCTTGATATCCTTTTTCGTTTTTTTTTTTAACTCCTTGTTCTCCAATTAATTCAATTTTATGTCATTTATCTTATTTTGTTCAAAATCAACTCTCTTGATTTAGATTGTTTAGTTCTTTAAAGAGCTGAAAGGGGAAATTTGAGTGGTAAAAGGCAAGAGTGCAAGTTCATATTAAGAAAAGACCATAAAAAGTGTAAACACGAGGATGTGTGACACTTTTCTTTTGAGTGAAACATATAAGGGAGTGTTTTATTAGGTATCCTAATCATTTTGTGTAGAAGTAATACTATGACTTTCAAAGACAAAGCTATACCTCAAGAGGGAGCTAGTGATGTGTCCTTCATGATAAAAGCTATTCAAAAACAATTTGAGCACATGAATACCAAATTTGATGATATGAGTGAGAGGATAGAGGAGCAAGCTAATACAATAGCAGAGTTACAAAGGAGGAATGGAGACTATGAGGTTCCTAACACAAAAAGGCAAATGAGATGAGCCTATGGCCATGAAGATGAAGGAGAAGATGATGAAATTGAAGATCAAGTGACTGTGGTTAGAATTGCTATCAATAGAAAGGATTAAAGGGCTTTTAGGAGGCGAGGCACTTATAACTATGATTTAGGCAACATTAAGATGATAATTCCTCCATTCCTAGGTGAGAATGATCCTAATGTGTACCTAGAATGGAAGAAGGTTGAATTGGTTTTTGACTGCCATAATTTTGCTAAGGAGAAAAAGGTAGAGCTTGTTGCTATTGAATTTACTAATTACACTATTATTTGGTGGGATTAACTTATTTTGACTAGGAGAAGGAATTGTAAGTGGCTTATTGATAAATGGAAGATGAAGGTTATCATGAGGAGGAGGTTCATCCCTAATCACTATTATAAGGAGGTTCATCGATCTCACTCAGGGCACCAAAAGTATGTAGGACTACCTCAAGGAGATGGAAATTGTCATTATTAGGGTAAATATAAAAGAAGATAGAGAGGAAACCATGATTCAATCTCTACAAAGGTTAAATAAAGACGTAGCCAACGTGGTTGAGTTGCAATACTACGTGGAATTAGAAGACATGGGGCACATGACAATGAAAGTTGAAAGACAACTTAAACAAAAGGGTTCCACACAATTTGGGCAAAATTTGGGTTTTACCTTATCTTGGAAGCCAAATTGATGTACAAGGGACGAAAAGGTCGATTACAAGTCCAAAGCCAAGCTATCCAAGAGCAAGAATGTGGGTTTTAGCAAGGAGGCAGATGATGATTATGTGTCATCATCAGAGGGTGAAAGTGATGGAGAGGAGTATATGGTTAATAGAGCAGCTCTCGTCACAAAGTGAGCATTGAATGTGCAAGTGAAGGAAGAGAAAAAGGTGCCATGGGGTAACATCTTTCATACGAGGTGTCTCATCAAAGATAAGGTATGTATTATGATTATTGATGGTAGAATTTTCACTAATGTAGCTAGCACAACTATGGTTCATAAGCTGAATTTACTTACTATGAAGCTTCCTAAGCCATATGAGCATTAATGGTTGAATGAGACTGGTGAAGTCAAGGTAAATAAGTAAGTGCTCGTGTCATTCCTATTGTAAGGTACCATGATGAAGTTTTATGTGATGTTGTACTTATGCATATAGGTCATATTCTATTAGGAAGGTCATGGTAGTTTGATAAGCAAGTTATGCATGATGGCTTCAAGAATTGATATTCCTTTGTAATGAATGAAAAGGTTGTCACTCCTGTACCATTATGACCCTAACAAGCTTATGAGGATCAAATAAGGATTAAAAAAAAAGAGAGATAACCAAAACAAAAAAGAGAGGAGAAAATGTGAGGACACAAGAGAGAGAATAAAACAAAAAGTTTCTACATAAAAGAAAGTCATGTCAAAAGAGCTTTTTTATGAAAAACAACCTATGATCATACTTTTGTACAAGGAGGCTTATTTTAACACTAATAAGTTTGACTTGTCTTTGCCTAGGGTTGTTATTTCTCTTTTACAGGAATTTAAAGATGTATTCCCTGACAATATCTCAAATGAATTGCTACCTAAGAGAGGAATTAAGTATCAAATTGATTTTATCCCTATTGCATCCATTCCAAATTGGACAACATATAAGAGTAATTTCAAGGAGACAAATAAGCTTTAAAGGTAGGTTGAGGAATTTATCTTAAAAAGATATGTGAGGAAAAGCATGAGTTCTTGTATGGTTTTTGTCCTATATATACCTAAGAAAGATGGGACTTGGAGGATGTGTGTTGACTATTGAGTGATTAACAAAATCACTGTAAAATATCATCACCCCATACTTAGGTCAGATGGCATGTTGGATGAATTGCATGGTTCATGTGTCTTTTCTAAAATTTATTTGAAAAGTAGATATCACCATATTAGAATGAAAGAGAGAGATGAGTGGAAAACAACTTTCAAAACTAAGTATGGTTTGTATGAATGGCTTGTAATGCCATTTGGTCACATTAATGCACTAAGCATTTTTATGCAACTAATGAATTATGTTTTGCATCCATTCATTGGTAAATTTGTGGTTGTTTATTTTAATGATATTTTGGTCTCTAGCAAAAGCCTAAAAAAGCATCCTGATCTTTTACGTTCTATTTTAATTGTTTTATGTTCTAAGAAATTATTTATTAATTTCAAGAAATGTTTCTTTTCTATTAATTAGATCACATTTCTTAGTTATGTCATAAGTGCTAAAGATATTGAGGTTGATAAGGAAAAAGATAAGGGGATCTGTGATGGGCCTACACTAAGTCAATTAGTGATGTGCGTAGCTTTCATGGTCTAACTAGTTTTTATAGATGCTTTGTAAGGGACTTTAGCACCATTGCTGCACCACTAACTGAGGTTATTAAAATGAACATGAGTTTTAAATGGGGTAGTGATGAAGATAAGACTTTTAATTGCATTAAGGAAAAATTAAGTTTCTCACTCTTACTTGCTTTACTTGACTTTGCGAAAACTTTTAAGATTGAGTGTGATGTTTTAGGTATTAGCATTGGAGCTTTCTTTATGTAGGAAAGGTGCCCAATTGCCTACTTTAGTGAAAAGCTATGTGGAGTAAGTCTCAATAATCCTACTTATGATAAAGAGATGCATGTATTGGTATAAGCATTAGAGACGTGGCAACATTGCCTTTGGCCCAAGGAGTTTGTCACCCATACTTACCATGAATCCATGAAGCACTTGAAGGGACAAGGAAAGTTGAACAAAAGACATGCCAAGTGGATCAAATTCATTGAGACCTTCCCTACATCATCAAATAAAAATAAGATAAGGAATATGTGGTAGCTAATGCATTATCTTGTAGGTATGCCCTTATCTTTACACTTACAGTAAAATGATTAGGATTTGAATATATTAAAGATTTATATATGGAAGATTCTAACTTCATTAATGTGTATGGAGCACGTGAGATGTCAACTTTTGAGAAGTTTTATAGGTATAAGGGTTTCCTATTTAGGGAAAATCGTTTATGCATGCCTATGAGTTCTTTGAGGGAGTTGGTTGTGAGCGAAGCTCATGGAGGTGGTCTAATGGGTCATTTTGGAGTTAGGAAAGCCCTAGATTTCCTAACTAAACATTTCTTTTGGCCACACATGAAACAAGATGTTGAGAGGGTATGTGAGAGATGCATAACATGCAAATAGGCTAAATATGGAGTTTTACCCCATGGCTTGTATACCCTCTTACCCATACCTAGTCATCCCTGGGTTGATTTATCTATGAACTTTGTATTAGGGTTGCCGTGAGCAAAAAGGGGCAAGGATTTTGTATTTGTTATTGTTGATAGATTTTAAAAGATGGCACACTTCATCCTATGCCATGAAAATGATGATGTAGCAATGTGGCTAACTTATTCTTTAGAGAAGTAATACGTTTGCATGACATGCCACAAAGCATTGTTTCAGACCTAGATACAAAGTTCTTAAACTAATTTTAGAAGACTTTGTGGGGTAAGTTAAGTACTAAGCTATTGTTTTCAACTACTTGTCATCCACAAACTCATGGGCAGACTCAAGTGGTTAATCAAACTCTTTCTACTCTTTTGCGTGCTATTATTCAAATGAATTTGAAAACATGGGAAGATTGTTTACTGCATGTTGAGTTTGCATATAATAGAAGTTTTCTTTTTGCTACTAGTTACTCTTTATTTGAAATTGTATATTGTTTTAATTATATTGACTTTTTTGGATTTGGTACCTATAGTTGTCAATGAGTATGCTAGTTTAGATGGTGAACGTAAAGCTAACATGGTAAAAAAATTGCATGAGAAGGTGTGACAATATATTGAAAAATGAACGAAGCAATATGCATCTATGTCAACAAAGGGCAAAAGAAGATGGTGTTTAAACTTGGTGATTGGGTTTAGGTGCATATGCACAAGGAATGGTTCCCAGCTCAAAGGTGTTCCAAGTTATAGCTAAAGGAGATGGTCTATTTTAAGGTGTAGCACTAATTAATAACAATACCTATAAGTTGGACTTTTCCGGTGAGTATAATATGAGTACAACATTTAATGTTTTTGATCTTTTCCCTTTTGATATAGGTGAAGATTTGAGGACAAATCCTTTCGAGGGGAGGGAGAATGATCAGAACCATAGAGATGATGCGTGGAAGGCTTCAAAGGATGCAAGAGGTCTATTGCATATTCCAAAAGGCTGAATAACATGAGATAGAGCTAAAAAGATGAAAAAGCACTAAATAGGCTGATTGAGGACATTTAAGCCAATTAAGTTACAAATCGTCTGAATTCAAACTTGAAAGAGAGTCAAGGCCTTATCAATATGATTGGAGTACTTAAGGGGCCAAGAAAAAGTAATAGCATTCACTCTTAAATAGGAATTTATCCTAAATAAGTCATTGCATAAAAGTGAAAGTTTTCTGTGTAAAAATTTGTCTTAGATAAGAGTTCCTGCTAAACAAGGATTTCTCCCAAATAGGAATTTATGTCTCTTTAGGATTGTTATCTTAACCTATAAATAGGCACCTCCTTGTAAACTCTGGAACATTAGATAACTTTGAGAGAAATAAAAAGTAAAGGTTTTCTCCTTTGGATCTTTTGAGAATTAAAGAAGTTATTAAGAAGTCTCTTTTTGTGATGTTCAACCTCTTTTTGGATTGTGGTGTCCTATCCTTCTTAAATACCCTAGGTTTGTGTTCCTTTGAATGTTGGGTTTATGGTTTATGTTATTAAGGTTTGATTTAGCTTTCCTAGATATTCTTTGATTCCTTGTGTGCGTTGTATCCCTAAGTCACTTTTCTGCATTGACACTTATTAAGAGGCTTAACAAATCCAATAGAGTTAATGAATTAAAACCATAAACTAATAGTACACAACAGAGTTGATAAAGTTTTATTTACTACTTCAATTTATCCATTAGTTTGTGAATGAAAAGTAATTGAAAACAAGAGTTTACTTGCCAACTTACCCCATAACATCTTCCAAAAGTAGCTTAAGAACTTGGTAGCTTGATCTAAAACTATGCTTCCTAGCATGCCACACAAACACACAACTCCATAAAGATCAAATCTACTATGTTGTGTGCATCACCAATTTTATGGCATGAGATGAAATGTACCACCATTGAAAACTTATCCACAACAATAAAAACATAATCCTTTCCCTTTTTTGTGATACAAGGAATATGTTAAGGTTTATAAGGAATAGGTAGCAGGTTATACAAGTTATGGGTTAAATTTTGAGATTTAGATTGTTTGCATATGATACACTTCTCACACACTCTTAACTTCATGTCTCATTTATGGCCAAAAGATGTGCTTAGATAAGACGTCTAAAGTTTTTCTAGCACCAAAATACCCATTAAACCTCCCTATGAGACTCATTCACAAGTAGCACTCTCAAGGAACTTATAGGCACACCCAACTTGTTCTCTCTATACAAATAATCCTAATGGCAATAGGACTTCCCAAAAGCTGTTTTGTCACAAGTCCCATAAACATTAGCAAAATTAAGATCATTAGCATATAAATCTTTAATGTACTTGAATCCTAGTATTTTTGCAATAAATGTCAAAATAGAGGCATTCCTTTAAAATACTTTATCAGCCATTATATTCTCCTTGCCTTGAAACTACCAATGTCAAATGAGGCACCTTGTATGAAAGATGTTATCTTGTTACACCTCATCTAACTACCTTTCAAGACCATTGCACACTTATTGAGATTCAATTTGACCCCTTTCCAAACACTTAAAACATTGAACATCTCTATTTCTATTGGGTTAGGGATTAGAATTACTTGTCTTCTAGCTGGAACCCACATTCTTGCTCTTGGATAGTTTGCTTTTAGAATTGTAATCAGCCTTCTTTTCTTTTTTACTCCAATTCAGCTTCCAAGATGAAGTAGGACCCAAATTATGTCAAAACCGTGTGGAATCCTTTCATTTGGGTTGTCTTTTAACTTTCAGCATCATGTGCACCATTTCTTCTAATTCCACTATAGTGTTAAAAGTCAACCACATTAGCTATGTCTCTATTCAGCCCTTGCAAGAATTGTGCCATTATTGCTTTTCTTTCCTCCTTCACATCGGTTGGAATCATTGCAATCCTCATCTCCTTAAACAGAGGTTGAAGAAAGAACATGGGTTTTAGGGAGGGTTGCGATCAAGACAAAGATTTTATTTTGATAAATGAAAAATTAAGTTATGCATCCTTACTTACTTTACTTTACTTTGCTAAAAATTTTTAGATTGAGTGTATGTTTCAAGTATTGGCATTGGAGTTTTTTAATGCAAGTGATGATTTGGGAATGAATCCTTTTGAGGAGAGGGAGAATGAAGAGATCCATGGAGGAGCCAATGTATGGAGAGCTTCTAAGGATCCATTGAGCATTCATAAAGGGCCAATGACATGTTGAAGGGTCAAAGGATGAAAGAGGCACTTAGTAGTTTGATTGAATAAGTTTGGGCTAACTAAGCTAATTCAAGTTTGAAGAGCAGCAAAGCATATTTAAATATGAGCTAAGGCTTTTTTAATTGTATAAGTGTGTTGAATGAGCCTATGTGTTAAGTGATTGTAAGGGTTTCTACAACAATCCCTTAAAAAGTAGGAGTAGATTTCTTGTCAACCTATATAGGTAGTTTATCCTTATCACTAAGGTTGTTATTTTAGCCTATAAATTGGATTAATTTCATTGTCAAAGGGAGATCATTAGGCTTCTCCTTTCATTGCAAGAACTCATTCATAGAAAATGATCATGAAATTAACTTTTGCGTCAACATCAAACAATACATTCATTATGACAGGCACATCTTGACAACTTTAATACTCTGAATCCTTTCAATTTCATCAAATAAAGGAGACATTGATCATGATTAGCTTTTCCTATTGGGTTTGAATGGTTCAATTCTTGAAGTCTAAGCCCATAACTTTCATTTCCTGTTAATAAGGTTTCTTCTTTCTTTACAATGGCATTTCACACAAAATAATCATGAAATAGACATTCGTGTCTGCACCAAACTTTTATTCATTGCAACAAGCATGTCCTTACAATTGTGAAACTTTGAATCCAATAAATTCCATCCAACAAAGGAGTTAATGATTTTGATTAGCATTTCATATCGGGTTTGAATGGTTCAATTCTTGAAAGATACGACCATCACTTCATTTCTTGCTAATAAGGTTTTCCCTTTCATTATAAGGACTCATTCACTCAAAAGGATGATGAAATTAACCTTTTTGTCAACATCAAATAATACATTCAATATAGCAAATGCATCTTGACAACTTAATACACTGAATCCATTAAATTACATAGAATAAAAGAGACATTGATCATGATTAACTATTCCTTCCAAGTTTAAGTGGTCCAATTCCTAAAGTTTGATCCCATAATTTTTTACTAACAAGGTTTTTCCTTTCTTTATAATGACGCATTTACACAAAGTAATCATGAAATTGACTTTTATGTCTATACCAAACATTAAATTCATTATGACAAGCATGTCCTTACAACTTCGTAACTCCAAATCTATTGAATTCCATCCAACAAAAGAGTCAATGATTTTGATTATCTTTTCCTATTGGGTTTCATTGTATAAGCCAAATGCAATCGTGATTCATATAAAAGTGAGTTAGGATTTGTTTTACTTTGTTTTATTTTGCTTAAGGGCTAGCAGTAGTTAAGTTTAAGGGAACTTGATAAGTATGTTATGTGCATTATATTTATTCTCTTATATTCAACCCTTTTTAGATATATTTTCTTCCTAAATATATTTATTGGAGTTGAGTTTATATTTTAGGAAAAGATCAAATGGATTGGAGTAATTTGGAAGTATAAAGAAGTGATTTTGAGAAAATCTAACCACTGAAGGGCATTTTGAGAATTTGACATTCTAAACATTACTAGATGGATTTGGGGCCTTCATGAGATTTAAAATAGACATCTTGATCTTTCTGGAATGGGCATATTTACAAAGATCTAGTAAGAATTGGCCCATGAACTAGTGTCTTCAATCTAGTTTATAAGCTGCCAAAGTCACCCTAATCAAGAGTTGTTCTCCAAGTAATCTAAGTTGGTTTTAAAGAGGAAATGTCTAGCTCATTATACTTTATTTTTGTTGTCCCTTAGAGAAAATACATATGTTAGGGTACCAAAAATAGAGACACACACAAATTTCTCTTTTCTTTCCTTCTTGTGTAGATGCTTACAATATGCAAGGTTAGGGTTTTATTTTCAGTTATAAATATTGAAATCATTGGACGAAGTGTTGTGAGATTTATTATTTTTTATTTCTAATTTGATTCTTTACTTTGAATTCTCATATTCTTTTATTATAATTATTGTTTATGATTATGTCATTTGGTTGCTAAAATGCATAATAGATAATTACTTTATGATCTAAGGCTAGTTTAGAATTTAAGTGTGTATTACTTAATAATCCTAATGCTAAGTAGCAAATAAAAATTGATAATTATGGTCAAGTGTTTGTCTAATTTCTATGGTGAACATGGTTTAAAATTGAACAGATCAGCTTGTGAATTTGTGATTTAGATTTGACTATCTATTTTATATTAATGCTATCAATAAATTATACTTGGGGAGCTTATCTTAGGTAGTTTTGTTGATAAGAGGTTAATTGATGAAGCTATCCTAATTAACAATGAATAAGAAAAGATTTAAAATAATAGATTTCATCATTATTTTAGGCCAAATATTCAATTAAAGAATTGATGAACTTTAGGGTTAATGATTTATATGTGAATCAAATGGTGTAAATATCTTTATTGTCAAAGGTGTGTTCATCTACAATTTTATTTGCAATTGGCTTTCTATTTAGATTTTTATTAATTTAATTAAAACCAAATTTCTCTCTTTGCTTGTTTATTTATGTGAACTCAATAGGGCAAAGATCTTTTGTTAACTAATTAATCAAAACTCAATCTCTATGGATTTCACCTTTACTTGCCTTTATTACAAACTTCTTATTTGAATAATTCAAAGTAATTTTGGTGTATCTAGCACACATCACAAAATCTGTGGTCTTCTGAATCCATTGAATTCCATCAAACAAAGGAGTCATTAATCTTGATCACCTTTTCTTACTAGGTTGGAATAGTTTAATTCCTAAAGGATGAGATTGTAACTTCACTTGTTGCTAACAAGGTTTCTTCTTTTGTTGCAAAAACTCACTCCATTCCTTCCTAACAAAGCTTGAACTTCGGTTGAAAGAACTCATTGATGACAAATCATCTTGAAAATAACTTTTTGGCCATAATAGATATTTACTCATTTACCAAAAACAATCTTGAAAGTAACTTTTTGCCCACAATAAACATTTATTCATTTCAACAAACATGTCTATACACCTTAAGAAATAGGAATTCATGGAGTTCTATCAAATAAAGGAATCTCTAATAATGATTAATTTTACTTGTAAGTATTTTTGGTTGAATTGCTAAATAACGAGATTGTCCCTTGATTTCTCCTTAACAAGGAGGTTCAAGCTTTGGATGCAAGAACTCATCTACACAAAAGGACCTAGAAAATAACTTGTGTGCCCATAATTTACATTGTATTCATTACAGCAAGTATATCAATATTCCATTGGTACTTGGAATCCACACAATTTTATCAAACAAAGGAGTCTTTGGTAATGATTAGCTTTTCCTAGAACTATTTTTAGTAGGATTCCTAAATAATGAGATCGTCTAGTGATTCCTTCCTAAAAAGGCTTTAGCTTCCTTTAAAAGCAAAAAAAGAAAAAAAAAAACCACTTTGAGCCAATAGTTTAATAGTTTGATCAAATTAGCTACAATAACAATCAAGTTTTCTGGCCTAACTATATTTCCGTGATCTATTTTCTTATTCTATCGTCCATGTACTTATTTCCTTTGAGTCTACTTCGTTAAATTTATGTTCCTTGACATCCCCTTTTTGTTTTTTAATTTCTTGTTTTCCATTAGGTTAATTATATCTTATTTATTTTATTTTGTAAGTTGGTTCACTTAAGATTAATCTTCTTTATTTAGCTTGTTTAGTTCCTTAAAGAGCTAAAAAGGGAAGTTAAGAGTGGTAAAAGGTTAGAGTGTGAGCTTATTATATGAAAAGCCACATCTTGCAATAAAAAGTGGATCCATTTTAGGAAGGAATGAAGAGACAATTTCATTATTTAGGAATTGAGCCAAAAACACTTGTAAGAAAAGCTAGTCATTATCAAAGACTCCTTTATTTGATGAAATTCAATCAATTCTTGATGAGAACCATAAAGATGATGGGTGGAAGCCTTCAAAGGATGCAACAGGTCCATTGCACATTCCAAGAGGCTCAATAACATAAGATAGCCAAAAAGATGAAAGAAGCACTAAATGGGTTGCTTGAGGACAGTAAAGCCAACCGAGCTACAAATGGTGCAACCCTTCTCACTTTGCTCTTTGTTTGAGATCATAACTATCAAAAAAATGTGCTAATTTCAATTCCAATTGTTGTCTCTATGTATTCTACTCTTGTTTTGTGTTGAGCAAAAAAAAAAAAAAAGAAAAAAGAAAAAAGAAGGAAAAAAAAGAGAGAGGAACAAAAGAAAAAAAGACATCAAATTCAAATTATTGATAAAAGTTAAAAAGTTTGGTCATATTGGCCATAATAATAATATAGTTTTCTTGTGCAACTCCAATTTAGCCATTTGTTTTCTTGTTATGTCATCCAAGTTTTTCCTTTAGATTTAACCCCCTATCATAATTTTTGTGAATTTAGTTCATTAAATTCATTTTCCTTAATATCCTCTTTCATTTTTTTGACTCCTTGTTCTCCAAGTTGTTCAATTTTATGTCATTTATCTTATTTT
The DNA here is from genome assembly GCA_023213295.1 of Bruguiera hainesii. Taxonomy (NCBI): domain Eukaryota; kingdom Viridiplantae; phylum Streptophyta; class Magnoliopsida; order Malpighiales; family Rhizophoraceae; genus Bruguiera; species Bruguiera hainesii. The sequence continues at coordinate 4,997,465 of JAHOYR010000006.1, forward strand.
GTTCAAAATCAATCCCCTTGATTTAGTTTGTTTACTTCTTTAAAGAGTTGGAAGGGGAAATTTAAGTGGTAAAAGGCAAGTGTGCAAATTCATATTAAGAAAAAGCCATAAAAAGTGTTAACACGAGGGAGAGTGACACCTCTTCTTTTGAGTGAAACACAAGAGGGAGTGTTCTATAGGTTATCCTAATCATTTTATATAAAAGTAATATTATGACTTCCATAGACAAAGGCGCAACTTAGGAGGGAGTTTGTGATGTGTCATTCATGATCAAAGCTATGCAATAACAATTTCAACACATGAATACCAGATTTGATGATATAAGGGAGAGGATGAAGGAGCAAGCTATTACAATAGCAAAGTTACAAAGGAAGCATAGGGAATATGAGGCTCCCAAAGCAAGAAGACAATTGAAACATGCCTATGACCATAAAGATGATGTAGAAGATGATGAATTTGACGATCAAACTACTATGGTTAGAACTACCAATAATAGAAGGGATCAAGGAGATTTTGGGAGGCAAGGCATCTATAATAGTGATTTAGGCAGTATTAAAATGACAATTCCTCCATTCCAAGGTAAGAATGATCCTAATGCATACCTAGAATGGGAGAAGAATGTTGAACTGGTTTTTGACTACCACAACTATTTGGAAGAGAAAAAGGAAAAGCTTACTACCGTTGAATTTGCTAATTATGCTATGATTTGGTGGGATTAAGTTGTTTTGACTAGGAGAAGGAATCATGAGCAGCCTATTGATACATGGGAGGACATGAAGGCTATCATAAAAAGGAGGTTTGTCCCTAATTATTATTACAGGGAGTTGTACTAGAGGGTGCAAGGGCTCATTCAAGGCACCAAAAGTGTGGAGGACTACTATAAGGAGATAAAGATTGCAATGATTAGGGTGAATGTAAAGGAAGATAGAAGGGCAACCATGACTTGAATTTTGCAAGGGCTAACTAGAGACATAGCCAATGTGGTTGAATTGCAACACTATGTGGAATTAAAAGACATGGTGCACATGATAATGAAAGTTGAAAGACAGCTTAAATGAAAGGGTTTTATATAGTTTGGGTTCTACCTCATCTTGGAAGCCAAATTGGAGTAAAAGGGATGAGAAGGCTGATTACAAGTCCAAAGCCAAGCTATCCAAGCGCAAGAATGTGAGTTCTAACAAAGAGGCAAGTAATTCTGACCCCTAACAAAGTATAAATAAATATGCTTAATTTTTTAAGTGTTTGGGTAGGGGTCACATTACATCTTAATGTCTAATTAATCGTGCAATGATCTTGGGAGGTAATGATGATATTGACACTGCAAGTGAATTAGATGATGATTTTATGCCATCATTAAAGGGTGAAAATGATGGAGATAAGTATCAGGTTAATGGAGTAGCTCTTGTCACCAGGTGAGCATTAAATATGCAAGTGAAGGAAGAAAATGAGGTGTAAAAAGATAACATCTTTTAGAAAATGTATCTCATTAAAGATAAGGTATGTAGTATGGTTATTGATGATGGGAGTTGCACTAATATTACTAGCACAACTATGGTTAAAAAGCTGAATTTACCTACTATAAAGCATCGTAGCCATATAAGATTTAATGGTTAAATAAGAGTGGTGAAATCAAGGTAAATAAGCAAGTGCTCATGTCATTTTCTATCAAAAGGTATTATGGTGAAGTTTTATGCGATGTTGTACCTATTCATACGGGCCATATTCTATTAGGAAGGTCATTGTAGTTTGACAGACGAGTTATGCATGATGGCTTTAAGAATTGATATTCCTTTGTAATGAATGAAAAACCTATCACTCTTATACCATTATCACCTCAACAAGCTTATAAGGATCAGTTAAGGATTAAAAATTAGAGTGAATAGAAAAGAGAGATTAAAAAAAGAGAAAAAAGAGGAGAAAATATGAGGACACAACAGAGAGAGAAGAAAATAAAAAGTTTTTATACAAAAAAAGGTAATGTCAAAAGAACATTTTATACCAAATAGCCTATGATTGTACTTTTGTACAAAGAGGCTTATTTTAACAATAACAAGTTTGACCCGTTTTTGCCTAGTGTTGTTATTTCTCTTTTATAGGAATTTGAAGATGTATTTCCCGATGATGTCCTAAGTGGATTGCCACCTAAGAGAGGAATTTAGTATCAAATTGATTTTATCCTTAGGGCATCCATCCCAAATCGGCCAATATATAAAAGTAATCTTAAGGAGACAAAAGAGCTTCAAAGGTAGGTTGAGGAACTTATTTCGAAAGGATATGTAAGGGAAAGCATGAGTCCTTGTGCGGTTCCTATCTTATTTGTACCCAAGAAAGATGGAACTTGGAGGATGTGTGTTGAATATCGAGTGATCAATAAAATCACTGTAAAGTATTGTCACCCCATACCTAGGTTAGATAACATGTTGGATGAATTTTATGGTTCATGTGTCTTTTCTAAAATCAATTTGAAAAGTGGAGGGGATTAGGATAAGAGAGGGAGATGAGTGGAAAATAGTTTTCAAAACTAAGTATAGTTTGTATCAATGGCTTGTTATGCCATTTGGTCTCACTAATGCACCAAGCACTTTTATATGACTAATGAATTATGTTTTGCATCCATTTATTGGTAAATTTATGGTTGTGTATTTTTATGATATTTTGGTTTATAATAAAAGCCTAAAAGAATATCTTAATCATTTACATTTTATTTTAATTATTTTACATTTTGAAAAATTGTATGCTAACTTGAAGAAAGGTTCCTTTTGTACTAATGAGATCATATTTCTTAGCTATGTTGTGACTGCTAAAGGTATTGAGGTTTATGAGGAAAAAGTTAAGGCAATTCATGATTGGCCTACACTTAAGTCAATTAGTAATGTGCATAACTTTCATGGTCTGGTTAGTTTCTATAGATGCTTTGTTAGGCTCTTTAGCACTATTTCTGCACCAATAACTAAGGTTATCAAAAAGAATATGAGTTTTAAGTGAGGAAATGATCAAAACAAGGATTTTAATTGCATTAAGAAAAAATTAAGTTCTACGCCCTTACTTGCCTTACTTGACTTTGCAAAAACTTTTGAGATTGAGTGTGATATTTCAGGGATTGACATTAGAGTTGTTTTAATGCAAGAAAGGCACTTAATTGCCTACTTTAGTGAAAAATTCCTTGAAGCAAGAATGACCTACTTCAAGCCATCTTTGAAATGGAAGAGAAATTCCTTGTCGAACATGTCAATTTCAAGCATTAAAGTAGTCAATTCCTTGATGTAGTTGGAAATACTACCTATTTACGTTAGGTGACATAACTTTCCCCTAACTTTGTTGTCCACATTATGAGGCATAAAGTGCTTACACAATTCAGCCTTAAATTACTTCTAAGTGTTGAAAACGCATAAGCCTTTCTCTCTTTTAGAGTGCTTTTATCTCCACCATAGTTGGGCAACATCCCTCTAGAAGACTAGGGTGTCGCTCACCTTGGCAAGGTCATCGATAACCCCTATGGCCTTAAAGTATTGTTTGAGACTGATGAGAAAGTCCTCTACAGCAATAGCATTGCAGGTGCCATTGTACATGGCAGGCTTAGGAACCTTCAAACCATGCATGACATAAGTGCTAGTAGTGGCAACTATACTAGCAAAAGGTGGAGTGCTTCAATAAAGCAACCCTATCTCCTTATGGAGGTAGTGAATCTCTCCTTCAATGAGCTCCCATAGATCGGATAGTTCATGATTCAAGAAGCATAGTTCTCCCCTAAATGAGTGGCCAAAACCTTCAATCATATATTTGACAGCCCTTGTGATTTCAGAATTCTCATGGATCATGTTATCAACTTGTTGAGTTCATCCATTTTAGCATCCAAATTGGTGACAATCCTCTCTAAGCCAACAACATGAGACTTCATGGATTCTCTTACTAGTGCCTTGGATCTATTATGTTTCAATTGAACACATTGCTCCTCTCACCCATGAACTTGGTGCTCCACTTATTGCTCCTCCACAGTGGTTGCAACAATTCCTTCCTTGCTTGCCATGCTCATAACTTCATTAATAAGCAGGTCATACTTAGGATGAAAACCATTGCTCTGATAACACTTGTCATGGAGTTAGGCGTTGTTTGTGCTAACCCACGCAACACTTAGTCGATCTTGCAAGAGAAGATGAACTAAGTAAACCTTAGAGAGTTTGAGAGAATAAGCGGAAAGCATTGAGAGGCAAGTAGGAAAGTTAGAAGTACTGGAGAAGTAGAGAGTACAAGAGAGCTTCGCAAGTAAGAGCTTTGTTGAATGGGCTTTGAATGTTTAACCATTCTGTACAAATGGGAGGAGTAGCCTATTTATACACATTCCACCTCCTCAAAAGAATGTCCTAGAATATTTACATGGAGTTTTCTAGACAGGCATTTATGAAGGTCCACTCTAGAAGTCTCTAGGTAGCCTTAATGCTTTGTGCTGGAAGTTGCAGAAAATTTCTGAATGTAGGCACTTCTGCACACTTCTAGGACCTTCCGTTGCTGTATTTTGGGCAGCATAGGAGGCTAGAGAATGCTGGCAGCCTGCAGAGGCTCAATGTGGCCTGGTTTTCCCCTTCAACATGTTTGATGGGCTGGGCAAGAAGTGTCCATGTGACACCAAACTGTTGCTCTGATCATTTAAGGACGAATCCTTTCAAGGAGATAGGAGTTTCTCTGAAATAAGGATTTTTCCTAAAGAGGAATTTATAACTCTTTAGGATTGCTATCTTAGCTTATAAATAGACACCTCCTTATAAGCTCTTAAACATCAGACAACATTTGGAGAAATAAAAAGTAAGGGTTTTATCCTTCGGTTTTTTTGAGAATTAAAGAACTTATTGAGACGAACCTCTTCTTGTGGCATTCAACTTGACTTATGACTCCTTATTACTTTCTTTTTTTGAGTGTGGCATCCATATCCTTCTTAAATACCCTAGGTTTGTATTCCTTTGAATGCTAGTTCTCGGGTTTGAGTTATTAAAGTCTAATTTAGCTTTCTTGGATATTTTTTGATTCCTTGTGTATGTTGGGTCCCTAAGCCACGTCTTCTGGGGTTTTCCCTATCAAGAGGAGTAAGAATTAACCACTCTATTATAATAAAAAAAGAAATTTTTGCTATTGTGCTATACATTCAAAAATTTGAAAGTGATATGTTAAATCAAAAATTCTTTTTAAAAATAAACTGCAAAATAGATAAGGATGTCTTTACTAAAAATGTTTAAAATATTACTTCTAGACACATCTTTACTAAATGAGAAGGAAATTTTATTTATTTTTGATTTTGACATCAAGTTTATTAAAGGAACTTTTAATTCCTTACTAGATTTCCTAACTCATGAATTTTTGTTAGGTACTACTTAATAAGTAAATGGTCCCTTATGTAGGGGCTTTAATCCCTAGCAAAGTTAGTTATTTCACGAGTAAAAGATGCATTTAGTTCAAAAAATAAAGAAGTTGATAAACTTTGTGACGATGCTTATGAGTAAGCTTTGGATAAATCCATAATGTATCCTTTGATTGCAAAGCACATTGATTTTTTATGTACTATTGAGAATAATTATGTTCAACTTTGATATAATAAGGTCAATAAATTATACCTTAAAAATGATATGTATCCTCATACTAGTATTAAGGATTGCTTATATTATCAGCGAATTTTGGTTGAAACAGACTTAGTAATTATTGAACCTATTGGACAAGGCTTTGGCTTTCTTATTGTCTTTAAAGATTGGGCCTATGCTAAATTCAAGATAAAGAAAATTCTTTATCAAGAAGACTGGCAAGGTGATCTTTTTAGATATAGAGATTTGAGAGAATGGTGGAAGGTTAAATCTTATAATTATTTCAATTATATTGAATTATGGAAAAGAGTTTTATTATATGAAAATAGGCAAAAGAAACTTAATTGATTCATTCAAATCCATGTTCCAAATAATACAAAGAAATTTCAAAATTGGTTTAAAACCTAGTTTTTTATGTGGGATTTGTATCGCTTAATTGTGCCTAACAATGTAAGAACTATTTATGAAGATTTTTACAAAAAGGATGATAAGATTAAAGATCCCTTGTTAATAATTGCCTCTTAGTATCATGTCTTATAAATTATTAAATGGGATTGTACTATTATTACAAAACAAGACAATGGGTTAGATGTGGACATTAATTATGTACCATGGTTGGCAAGAAGGATTAATATCCATTGGTGGGAAAAGTTTGATTTCTTTAATAATGGGTCATATACAAGCAAAGGAATCATCTGTATACCTTTGTGTTAGTAATCATCTAATGTGTTAGATGTGGACATTAAATATGTACCATGGTTCCCATAAAATTGCATTATCCCCAACCAACTTTAGTATACCTTTATTAAAGGAATAGCCTAAGAATAATTATATCTAGTATGATGGCAGTAGAATTGTAGAATGAAATCTTGATGAAATGTCTGAACATCACATCCTTATTCTACTACATTATATAAGGATATTTACTACTATTGCAAAATTAAAGGGTAATTTAGACCCTCATATAGCAAGATTTATAGCTACTGGATTCATAGGACAGTTTAAAAACTAATAGATTTTTATTTATTAGAAAAAGCTAAAGCACTAATCTTTTCTACTATAAAAATAGAATAAAAAATGCAACTTGCATACAGTATTAAACACTAATATATATAATTATTAACCATTCATTGGTAAAAATACCTTATTAATAGATAAAACATATGAACAACTCATTAACTTGAAATGTCTAGACTTGTCTTATTTTAGGTGGAACAAAGATGTATTCTTCTATAAGATTTTTACCCAAGAAGACAAAATATCTTATGGAAAAAAAAAAATTCTTTCTACCTTACAACCCTATTTGCTAAAAGAGTTAAAAATAAGTTAAAATACAATCATACTAAAGTTATTGATTACTCTAGTTATACTTATGGTGAATTGGCTACTGGCTAGAGGGGTTGAACTTTGCAATAAGATTAAGTTACGTAGGCAATTGCAAAATGAAAAAACTCAAGGTAAAAGAGCTCTGGGAGATTTCTATGAGTAAATGGGTTATCCACCTATGAATTATCCTAAAAAATTCAAAAAGATAGATTATAAAGTCATTGCTAAAAAGAAAATTGTTCATCTAGAGGAAAAAGAAAAGAAAAGACCTAGTCCATAAAAGAAAAGGAAAATAGTAGTCTATTATAAATGCAGAAATATAGGACACTATTTTAATAAGTGCAAAACAAAGAAGAAAATCCAAGAATTATCTATTGATAATGTCTTATTTTTTCACACTTATTATAGACAATTGTCTTTTTCTTTTTCTTCTCTTTTAATTTTTCATTTGAATAAAAGGACTTTTTTTGAGTTATGGGTTTATAACCCTTCTTTTTGAATCTTTTAGGATATTTCATGGATGGATAATCCATTTAATCATAGAAATCTCTTAGGATATTTTTGTCATGTATTTTCTCATTTTATAACTACCTATGTAGTTTCATTTTATTATAGAGTTTAACTCCTCTTGCTATAACCTCTGGAGTTAGTTCTCTATATTTATAATCAAAGTAATCAATAACCTATAATTTACTATTTTTGAAAATAGGGTAGGTAACCCAATAAAAACTTTTCTTTCCAAAAGATATCTTAATTATCTTCTCTAGTAAAAACTTTTGAGAAAGTTACTCGTAAGTCTTATCTATTAATAAGATAGTTGTAATAATGAAATGACGTTTAATTGTATATACTAGTGTATTAACACTATCAGCAAGTTACATTCCTTGCTTTATTTCTGTAGTAGAAAAGATTTGAGACTTGGCTTCTTTTGATAAATAAAATTTACACCAACCTTTAAGTAGTCCTATAAAGCTACTTATTACAAATCTTGCTATTTAAGAGTTTGAATCACCTTTTGATTTTGCCACAATGGCAAATATCATCATATAATGGAGTAAAATGAGAATCTGATGCTTTGACATTCCATCTAAATTGCATTCTAAATGTTTCTACCATCATATTGTACATAATTATACATCAGCAGTTCCTCTAATAAGAAGTCTACAAGAGTTGGTCTCCAATAATATAATTTTGTAAGGACTTTATTAAAAGTCATTTTGTTGATATTCATCAATTCCTTCTCATGAAAAGGTGAAGGATCTTTTTGCATTAAATTTTGTTCCAATAAGAACATTTCTTGAATTTTATCCACATAATCCCCAGCCTGTGAAGATTCTTTTTCTTTAATCAATTCTTCTTTTCCTAAAACAGAGGTTTATTTCTCTTTTAACCTAAGGTTTTTTAAACCTTTTGACTATTTTATCAACCAATTCAAACTATTGAGGATTTTTACCTGACGTCTTATATTTTACTTCTTTTGAAGACATGGTTTTATTTAAACCCATGCCATAAACTTAAGTGTAAAAGTTGAGGATAGTGATGTTATAACATCACCATATAAAGTGAGTCATCCATTAGTATTGTTATATAGTAAGAAAATTATACTAATCTATATCTTCAATTTATAGGAAATTAGCTTAATAGAGTTGAAGAGAAGATTGAAGAAATGTCTTAGCAAGCTCTAAGACCTCTAGTTAAACTAAAGATAGAAAAAAGATTTTTCTTTCAACCTATGTCTTTAAAAGAAGTAGAATATAAGATGTCAAGTAAATCTTGAATAGTCTGAATTGGTTGATGAAATAGTCAAAAGGTTAAAAAAAACCTTGGGTTAAAAAAAAAGAAGCCTTTGTTCTAGAAAAGGAGGAACCGATTAGAGAAGAACAATCTTCGAAGGCTGACAATTATGTGGATAAAATTTATAAAATGTTCTTATCAGAACAGAATCTGATACAAAAAGATCCTTCACCTTTTGATGAGAAAGAATCCATGAATATCAACAAAATGACTTTTAATAAAGTCCTTAAAAAATCATATTATCTGAAATCAACTCTATAGACCTCTTATTAGAGAACCAATCTAAATATAATTATGTATAGTATGATGGTAGTAGTATCATAGAATGAAACTTAGATAGGATGTTAGAATATCAGATTCTCATCTTACACTGTTATATGATGATGTTTGCCACTGTAGCAAAATCAAAGATTTATTAAAAGCTAACAAATTCTTGTACTTTATTAAAAGCTTCCAATGTTGAGCATCTTTGTGGCTTTGCCACCAAAAATAATTTTATCAATTTTACAACACATAAAGATCTTGTGAATCCTACATAATATTGGAAGGCTTGTACTTTCATAGCAAGGAATCATTCACCAAAAATGATCTTGTAATTAACATCCATGTCTACACTAATCATTAATGTGATTATGACATGCACATCAATAAGTCTTGTATAGTCTGAATCCATTGATTACTATCAAACAAAAAAGGCATTCATCTTCATTTACTTTTCTTACACGGATAATTTGCAGTAAGCACATTATTATAGCTTTTATACTCTAAATCCATTGAATTTTATCAAACAAAGGAGCCACTGATCTTAACTTGTTATTCTTTTAGGGATTAAATGATTCAATTCCTAAAAGATGAGCCAATAACTTCATTTCTTACTAACAAGACTTTTCCTGTCTTTGCAAAAAGTCATCCACACAAAATGATTGTGAAATTAACTTTTATGTCTACATCAAACATTATGTTCTTTGTGACAACAACATTCTTACACCTTTAGTACTCTAAATCCCTTAAGATCCATCAAACAAATGGAGTTGTCATTCATTGCTTGAAACTTGAGACTACCAAATGAAGGATCCTTATTTTCTTTTAAGTATGTAATGGTTGACTTCATAAATAATGAGATTGTCTCTTCATTTCCTCCAAACAAGGCTCCCCTTTTCATTGCAAGAACTCATTCATCCACAATGATCTCAAAATTTACTTTTGCACCAACAATCAACATTATATTCTTTGTAACCAACTTATTTGTAGACATTTGGTACTCTGAATCCATTGAATCCTCCCAACCAAACAAAGGGTCATTGGCCACCATTCATTTTCTTATAAGCATGGAATGGGTCAATTGTAGAATAATGAGATCATCACTTCATTTTTTTCATAACAACTTTCCACCTTTCATTGGAAGAACTCATTCATTAAAAATAATCTTTTGTGCCTACAACAAATATTATATTGACTTTAACAAGCTCGTCTATAGACCTTTAGAGATCTAAATCCATTGATTTCCATGAAACAAAAGTGTCGATCAACATAATGAGCTTCTCTTACAAGTATATAGTGGTTTTATTTCTGAATAATGAGTGTCTCAATTCTTGAATCCATTGAATTCCATCAAGTAAAAGAGTCATTACTCTTAATTAGTTTTTCTTACTGGATTTGAATAGTTCAATTCTTGTAGGATAAGACCATCACTTCATTCGTTGCTAATAAGGATTTTCCTTTCATTGGAAGGAGACATACACACAAAATGACCATGTAATGACCCTTATAACAAGCAAGTCCTTGCAACTTTGGCCCTTTGAATCTATTAAATTTTACCAAACAAGGAGTCATTTTTCTTGATTATCTTTTCTTACTGAGTTTGAACTATTCAATTCCTGAAGAATGAGCCTGTAACTTCATTTCTTGTTAACAAGACTTCACCTTTCATTGCAAGAAATCATTCACACAAAATGATCATGAAATTGACTTTTGTGTCAATACTAGACATTATACTCTTTGCCACAACCATGTCCTTCACCTTTGATACTCTAAATCTATTGAATTCCATAAAAAAAAAAAAACATAATTTTTGATCTTGATATACTTTATTTAAAAGGATTGAATGATTCAATTCTTTAATACTTACACCTTCACTTTATTTCTTCCAACAAGGATTCTCTCTTTCCAATAACTCATTTAAGCAAGATGATAGTGAAATTAACTTTTTTAACTACACTAAGCTCTATATTGTTTGCAACAAGCATGTCTTTATACCTTTGACACTTTGAATTCATTGGATTCCATCATACAAGGACTCATTGATATTGATTCATTTTTTGTTATAAGGATTGAATGGTTTAATTCTTGAAGGATGAGCCCATCACTTCATTTCTTGCTAACACGGTTTTTCCTTTTATTGCAATAACTTATTCCAACAAACTAACCATGAAATTAACTTTTATGACTCCACCAAACAATATATTTTTTGTAACAAACACATCCTTACAGTTTTGGATTTTACATCCATTGAATTCCACCAAACAAAGTTGTTATTGATCTTAATTAGTTCATCTTATAAGGATTCTATGGTTGAATTAGTAAAGGTTCATAATGTTGTTTCATTTCTTACTAACAAGGCATCTCCTTTCATTGGAAAGACTCATTCAAACAAAATGATAATGCAATTACTTTTGTATTTACTAGATCATCAAAATCAGCATCATTATCTCCATCATCATTGTAGTCATTACGATGATTATGCTTCTCTTGCCTTCACGCATCAAGAGATTCTCGTGTCTATCTCTCATCTCACGAAACACAACATTTATACACTCAAACTATTGTTAAAGTATGAACAAATCAACCTTCCTACATTCCTTACTCACTCCCTTATCTTTTAAAGTCATGTTCTTAACCTACATCAAAAACATTAAAAATAATCACACATGCACTCCCTCACATACTTCTCTCAATTATTGTTGCTCGACCCTTATATTTACTTTTTTTTTTAGTGGCTTTTCTCATAAAGAGCTCACACTCTTGCCTTTTACCACTCTTAACTTCCCTTTTCAGCTCTTTAAGGAACTAAACAAGCTAAATCAAGAAGATTAATCTTAGGCAAACCAACTCACAAAATAAAATCAATAGGATAGAATTAGCCGAATGGAAAATAAGACATTAGAAAACAACAAAGGGACATCAAGGAAAATAAAATGAAGGAAGTAAACTCAAAGGAAACAAGTACCCTAGTGAAAGAATAGGAAACTAAATCATGGAAGTAGAGTCAAACTAGAGGATTAGATTGTTATTATGGCTAGTTTGACCAAACCATTGAGCTATTGCCTCAAAGTGGATTATTTTTTTATTTTATTGTTGCTTTTTCTTTCTATTTCTTTCTTTGTTTGTTTCTTTCTTTTTTCTTTTTGCATGAATTTAAAGACAAGAAAAGATAAACTAGGGTTTGGTGGATTTAAAAATCCAAAGGTTATAAAGGTAGCCTAAAAGAAGAGCAAGAGAAAAACTCAAATTTAGTAAGCAAACCTAATTTAAACCTTAAAACTTTGATATCAACTGATATAAACCCCAAAGAGCACAATGAGACCACAAGAAAATCAAGGAATTCAAAACCCCAAGAAAGTTAAATTAGGTTTAACAAAGGTAAAACTTGACCCAATGTTCAAAGGAATATGAACCAAAGGTATAAATCTATACCCAAGGTTTAAAGGAACACAAACCAAAGGTATAAAGAAGGATATGGATGCCACACTCCAAGAAGAAGGGATTTGGAAGTTAGGTTGGAATGCTACAAGACAATAATCTTAATAGGTTTGCAGAGTTTAATGAAAACTAAAAGAGAAAATTCTCACTTTTTTTTTCACCAATGATTTATATCTTTTAACAATAAAATCAAGCATATTTATAAGTTAAAGTAACAACTCTAATTCTAAAAGTAGAGACAATGATATATTCCTAAAATATAGGAGTACTTTTATTTTATTGTAAACTTCTATTTTACAATAAACTCTCACTTTACAACAAACTTTTATTTAAAAGTGGATTTATTACTAACCCTATCACATTAAGCACTTCAATTATATTAATGTAGCCTTGGTCTTCTTTTAAGTTTGAATTCATGTCATTTGTTACTTAGTTGGCCCAAATATCCTCAATCAACCCATTTAGTACTTCTTTCATCTTTTTAACCTTTATACGTGCCATTGGCCCTTCGTGAATGCTTAATGGATCCTTAAAAGCCCTTCATGCATTGGCTCCTCCATGGATCTCATTAATAGGCGTGTAACCCTCTTTTGTTGGGTTAACAAGAAATTTGAGAGACTTTTCTCTATGGTTCTTTTGAGAACTACAAAACTTATGAAGATTACTCTTATGACATTCTAATTATGATTTATACTTTTGGTTCATGTTTTCTTAATAAACATTAGGTCAAGGTTTTTTTTTTTTTTTGTTTTTAACTCTTATTGAACCTAATTTAACTTTCTTGGGGTTTTGAATTCCTTGTATTGCTTATTTGTCTCATGAAAAGGTGAGGGCCACTCCTTGAGAAAAGAATAGAGCAATATGCTACTCAAGCAAACAAAAGGTGCAAGAAAATGTTCTTTAATATGGGAGATTGGTTATAGGTGCATATGCATAAGTAGAGGTTTCTAGCTTAACAACATTTAAAGTTATCTCCTACAAGAGATGGGTCATTCCAAGTGGTTGCAAAGATTAATGATAATGCCTACAAATTGGATCTTCTAAGTGGGCTTAATGTTACTTTTAATGTTTCTGATCTTTCTCCTTTTAATGTAAGTGATGATTCAAGAACATATCCTTTAAAGGAGAGAGGGAATGATGAAAAGCTTGGAGATGATGTGTAAAGGGTTTCAGTAGATTCAAGAGATCAATTACACATTTTAGAAGGTCCAATCTGTGAGGTAAAGTCAAAAAGATGAAATAAGCACTATATGGATTAATTGAGGAAATTAAGGCTAACTAAATTACAAATGACATGAATTCAAGCTTGAGCTCTATATAGAGGTATGTAGCCCTCTTTTTGTAGGGGCTAGCTAATTGATTTTTATTTTTTAAGAAATTTGAAAGGCTTTTCTCTTTGGTTCTTTTGAGAACTTTAGAACTTATCGAGACTACTCTTGTGGTGTTCTAATTTTGATTTATACCTTTAGTTCATATTTTCTTAGTAAAAATTAGGTCAAGTATTTTTTTTTTAATAACTCTTATTGTACTTGATTTAGCTTTATTAAAGTTTTAAATTCCTTATTTTGTTTGTGGGTCTTATTATGCTTTTTGGGGTTTACATCAAGCTTCCTCATTGGATGAACTTTATTGGATTTGGACTCTTCAAGACATAATAACATGCATCTCACAATTAAATAAATCATCAGTGTAAACATTTAAATTAATTTCATGATTTCTTTATATGAGCAACTATTTGGAATGAAAGGAAAACCCTTATTAACCAATAAAGAACCATCGGTCTCATCTTTCTTGTAGTGAACCATTATATCCATTTGAGAAAAGGTTTGATGAAATTTACTAGATTTAGATTACTTAAAATGTATTGATATGCATGTTGCAACAAAATTAAAGTTTTATGCAGACCTAGAAGTTTATTGAATTATCATTTTGCATAAATGATTCTTTGCAAGAAAAATCAAGTAAATGTCTCAAGATTCAAGTAATCAATGATTCTTTCCTAGTAAAGAAAGCCAATCAATAGTAATAGCTCCTTTACTCAATGGACTTCAATGGATACAGACTACCCTAGAAGAGAAGTCCTAATGTTAAGTGATCAAGAGACAATGTCATGTATCAAACAATGAACAATTCTCTCTTAATAATGAAAGATAATCAAGAGTAATAGGTTATTTTTTGGTCGAATTCAATGGATTTAGATTCCACAAGACAATAATGTGCATCTTATAATAAAATGTTTGACAATGTAGACATTTAAGTTAATTTCATGGTTTGAAGTGAAGACCTAATACTTTAGGAATTGAATTATTAAAACCCAATAAGAAAAGCTTATCAAGATCAGTGACTCTCTATTTCATGGAATCCAATGAATTTAAAGTGTCGAAGGTGCTAGGATATGCTTGTTGCCACAAAAGTTAATTTCATAATCATTTTGTGTCAATGACTCCTTGCAATGAAAAAAGAAGTCTTATCAGCAAGAAATGAATTCTAATAGGTTAAGGCATAATCAGCTCTTTTAGAGTAATAATAGTGGTATTAGTAGAAATAGATAAAGAAATAATTATTAATGAAAATCTAGATAATAACTATCTGAAGAACTAGACTCTACCTTCTTCCTCTTCTTCACATGTTTATAAATAGGGAAATTTCTCTTGAAAAGTAAATTATGTTATTAAAACCATTGAAGAAGTATTACCTCTAACTTAGGGTTATAGTACTTCAAAATTCCCCCATATTCTTTATTTGATGCATTTGTCTTAACAATTTTTAAAGCATTAGGATAAGGAATAATTAAACATGGTCATTTCTTTGCTCAATCCTTTATCCTTTTAATAGTAGTTATATGTTTACTCTTCTATATCGGATGATTCTTTTGAAGTTTTTCAAATAAAGGTTTACTGTCATAAGCTAAATTTTGATAAAATTCTGAAATATAATTTTGACTTCCTAAAAATTGTTGCAACTATTGTTTGTCTCTTCTTTCATCAAAAAATTTTGAGGCAAACTTAATTGCTTAATCGACAAGGATAATAGTTTCATTTTTTTATGAAGTGACCAAGAAATCTTATTTTGATTTGGCATAACTTTATCTTTTTAACTGATGCTACTAGCCTTGCTCTCATCATAGAATCTAGAAGGATGTTTAAATGCTTAAAGTGTTGCTTGATAATATTACAAAAAACTAATACATCATCAATGTACACAATGATAAATGCTAAATAAGTATTAAATATTTCTTTCATAATCTTCTAAAATTTAGAAGGAGCATTTTTTAATCCAAATGACATAACATTCCATTCAGAGTAATCGAATGGAAGTGTGAATGTTGTTTTGTATTTATCCTTTTCGTGAATTTGGATCTGCCAATAACTAGATTTTATATCAAAATTTGAAAAATCTAGCTTTATTAAGCCTACTTAAAAAGTCTTTTTTATTAGGTATCAGATATCTAATCTATCTTAAGACCTTATTTAAAGGTTTATAACTACTAACTAATCTTGGAACATCTTGTTCTAATTCAACCACATTTTCATCATAAAAGGTTGGACAGCTCTATGGGTTGTTTCTTTTTCTAATAATCCTTTGTTTAAGAGATCTTCTATTTATTTTTTATAGATCTCTAAGTATCTTGGTCTCATAGCTATGGGTTTGGCTCTAGGAAGAATTTGACTTTTATTAAAAGTCTTTTCATAAGGTAATTCTACTATATGTTTCTTTCTATTCTAAAAGGCTATAGGAATTTCCAAACAAATTGAAATTGTCATTTTCTCTTGAATTTATAGTATTTTCTTTTTTCTTTGAACATTAATCTCTTATATTCTCGACATGATCCTTTGTTTGTGTCTAATAAATATTGGCTCAAAATTTTTTCCCACTTCTTTATAATGTCACTAGTTATTTGAGGAATCAGTGGTGTATTTCTACTCCTATCTAATACATTAGCTTGATATGCTAGAATCAAATCCTTCTCTTCGCAACAATAGGCTATACTGTTATTTATTGCAAAAATGTAAGTAAGGATTATTAAATATGCTTCAAAAGCAGGAAACATGATGTGATTATCTCTTAAAGGTTTTACCAAACTTAAAGATTTCCATCCTTTAGAATTTCACTAATCATAATTATATCCCTTATCACAATTAATGTATTTTATCTATCTCTTGATTGCAATATCGTAATAAATGAAGCCCTTGACAATTTGTGCAATGTGAATAAGTTACATAACTAAAACAAAAAGATATGCATGAGAGATTGTTTCAAAAAGTGGAACTTAGACATATATTGTGCCATAGATGCTTCCCTTTATTTCTACAAAATCTTGATAAAGAAATGCACCATGGCAATGCCATTTTGAGATTGGTAATAAATGGTGTTCAACTCAAAACTAATAGAGATTCAATTGGTTTTAGACATACATGGTGAATAGAAATGATATCCTTTTTAAAAAAGGGTAGATTATATGTCCTAAAGATGTAGGTAGGCATGAGAAAAAGAAATTGGCCAGAGATCTTGATGTGTCCCACATCAGTTTCTGAGGGGGTCTTTGGGCTGTTTATAAGGGTTGGGTCAATCCTCCATTCTTGAGCTAGCTTTTGTGGTGGAGTTAGGGTTCAAACTCTTATCAGGTGGTATCAGAGCCAAACCTCAGAGGGTTGGTGGGCGCATGTACAAAGGTTCCCTGCTACCACCGTGCCGATGAGACAGCACGGGGACGTGCAGTTTAAAGGGGTCGGGAATGATGTATCCCACATCAGTTCTTGAGGGGGTCTTTGGGCTGTTTATAAGGGTTGGGTCAATCCTCCATTCTTGAGCTAGCTTTTGTGGTGGAGTTAGGGTTCAAACTCTTATCAGATCTAAAGTTAGTAGGTACAGATTTGAGGTCAAAAAGTTAGAGGTAGAGTGATTATCACTAGTGTAAATAGAAGATTGTAAAAACTCTCTTATTTATACATGTAGAAACATTCTTATAATCTCACTGAATATAAACTTTTGTGATGTTAGATTTGTTTGTAAGGGACTCTGTGTTATAGGGGGAGCAATACAATTTAGGTGGCATGATGTATCCTAAAGTTAGGTTAAAAAAATTTAACATCATTTGGCCAATAGTTTCCACAGGTGGCAAGTGGAGCTATGCAAATGTTGCATAACAGTGAAGTCTTGTAAGGAAAAAATTATTAATTATTATCATCTAGTTAGGAAGGCACTTATCCTAAGATCTCAAAGGATAACTAAAAGCATGGTGTACATGGTGCTTTTAAGGAGTAATGATGGTTTAAAGGAAATGCCTACTATGGGGAACCATGTATTAAGGTCTATCTCGAAAGCTAACAGTGTGTTTAGCCTATTGCAATTACACATATTTGCTAAGTATTTTAAACAAAACAAGATTATTTAGGATGTGTAATTGGTATGTGAATGTCAATGTCATATACATTTATTTATAAGATAATAACATCATTTATCTTTTTAATAATAAAACACATGTCAATGATAAGATTTGGGCTGATTTTAATGGTGACCCCTTTCACCAAGAGAATTAAAAGAGAGTCAAATGTATTTTATGGTGATCATTCGCACCAAGGAATTTCAAGAAATTGTCAAGATGCTTTTTAATGAAAATTCCTTCCTTCAGGGTGTTGGAAAGAGATTCAGAAAATTTTTTCACTTACTAAATTTTTCTCTCATTGATCTATTTTGCACTTCCAATCTCACAAATCTTTCTATTCGTTTTGTAATGGATGGGGGCTAAAGGTCATGGTTTGGGGTTTCTCTTGGCCACAGGGCCTCATTTTAGAGATTTTTGGCTTCATTTTGCATTTTTTTACCTTGGTTAGTCACAAATCCATGTTCAATAGGTTTGAAAATCATGATTTCATCCCCTAAGTTTCAACTTATAGCATTGATTTACAATATTTCAAAAAGCTTTTGAAGCTATGTGGCTATATCTAATTTTTGGTTGTGTTCTTGAATCCTTGACCTCAATGTTATGGATGATGACTCTAAAATCAATCTTGATTTTGAATTTTCTAGCCTCTTCCTTTTCTTCCTTTTTCCTGGCAAAAGTTCAAGTTTGTCCTTATAATCAACTATCCTTATTTGTTTGGGTTCCTAAACCAACTTAATATGTTTCATTATTGATTTTGTAGGCTTTATCCTTAGATTTATTTCTTTTTTGTTTGCTCTTGTTGCCCCTCTCCCTTAAGACTTCTCTATTTTTCCCCTTTCCTATGTTTTGCGAATGTGATTAAGTGTGTAATTTAAGTCTAGGAGCTTTGTGATGTAGGACAACAAGACAAATGAACTAACAAGAATTCACTTGAAATCATACTACTAATGCAAGAATCCACCATAAATTAAACTTTCAACTTAATATTCAATAGAATTTTGCAATATTTATAATAGGTATAATGATAAAAATAACATTAATCCCTATTTATAGAGATGGCTAAAGGATGGAATAGTAAATAACTAAATAATATAAAGAAACAAGATAAATTTAATAAAATAAGAAACATGATAAATATCAATAAATTGAAGAATCCCTATAAATTCCTAAATATTATAAAATATTGCTTTTATAAATATTTGTCCTTATTAGCAACTACGTCATTCCCATCCACTTGGAAAGAACATGATCAATCAAAGTAGATATCAAGTAAGCATCAAGAAAAAGAAAGATCCAAGGAATAAAGCTTGTCCTCAGGAAACCAAGTAGAATCAGAAACAAGAAATACTTTCCATTAGATAAGATAGTGACAAATACCTCGATTATAAGAAGAATCATGCCTATCATCTAAGATAGTCTCAATTTCCTCATCCCACTAAGCAAAAGGTGGTGCCTTTGGCATAATAGTTCTTCTAGAAAGACTAGAAGGAAAAAAAGGATGCTCAAAAGTGTACCAATGAGGCGATTGATGTGCATGAATATCTACTAACAAGTGTACGAGTCATTCAAGTAATAAAGATAATGAATAGAATGTCATCCCATGAGGATTGAAAGCAACAAGTACCAAATACTTGTCAATCCTAACTTTATTTCAAAATTTAAGAAACTAAGAACAAATAAAATTTGAAAGGAAAAATTAAATGCTAAACAATGAGAGTAAACAAGAATAGAAGATACTAGACTTTTAAAGTAAAGAAAACTAATAACTATGGTTAGGCTACAATGTAACCCTAGCTAAGAAGATTAATGTCCTAAAAACAATACAAGCAAAGTGAAAAATTGAAAACAAAAAGAGTTTTGGGAAAATAAAATAATAAAAAAATTCTAGAATCACTCCTTTAAAGATGTCATCACTCTTCTTCTCTTAATCTCTTCACCTTACTTTATATTTTTCTTTTCTTGTATACTTTTTATTCTACCCCATTCGCAATCTTTTTGTTCTTTTTTGTGCAACCTTTATAGTGTGGTGGACTCTTTTGTTAATTAGGGTTACTTATCTCCAATTAACTTTTGAGAATTTTTTATCCCATCAGCTGTAGCTCAAACATCTTTTTCAAAATTGAATCATAATTTGGCGTAAACTACAAAGTTGTAACCCTATCTTTTAATTTTCTTTGGTCAAAAGTATCTCTCAATTTGGATATATGTAGCAAAAGTTTTGGCCAAAATACTAAATATTGCGTAATCAAAATAGAGACAGAATCTTACTTAGCTTTTATTTCCTTATTGGAATAAGATTCCTCATTAAGCACTCTAAATTTGAAAAGGACACCTTTTAAGGATTCTCTTATTTTTCATTTCACTCCTCTATGAATAATTCATCACATTTGTGGATCAAATTAACTCTAAATATTCACTTTGCCCCTTTCTTATAAAAGAACGTAAAATATGTAAAAGTTGAATAAATTAGCTCCAAAAATTCACTTTGCCCCTTTTGTACAAAAGAAAGTAAAATATGTAAAAGTTAAATAAATTAACTCCAAATAATCACTTTACCCCTTTTTTTGGAAGTATCATTTAACTTTTTATAATTCATACAAAACCACCATGCAATCATTGTCCTAGTAAGAATCAATTTATTTCATTCATTCTTCACAATAATCATACCATCCTTTTTAAGTACTACTTAAACTAAACTTACCCATGAGCTATTAGAAATAGAATAGATTATACACGCATTGAGTAATTTAACCACCTCATCCTTTACTACATTGAAGAAGATGCTCAAGTTTAGCCTTTATCTATGTTAGGCTTATAATTTTCCTACATGAGAATTTTGTGCATGTAAATGAAAGGATTGATTCCCTTGATGTCAGTTGTTGTCTACCCTTAGGCTTTTATATGCTCTTATAAAACTCTAAAAAATTTCTCCTTCATCAAATCTATCAAAGAAGAAGAGTTAACTTCATCGTCAAAAGTATTTATTGCAAAACCAATATCACCATCAAAGGGATATTTAATATCTTCAAATACATTAAAGGTGACTTGTTTATCTTGCCTTGTAAGGATTAACTTTCTTTGTAACTCATCAATTAAACTTTACCTGTAGCTTAAAAAGGTATCCCTAAAATAAAAGGCACCTCACAATCCTCCTTTATGTTCAAAAAAAAAATCTACAAGAAAAATAAACTTGTAAAGCTTTTTAAAACTAAGTTTAATTTATTAGAAAATTATGCAAAATCACTCATTAGATTATTCATGTCATAGTAGAAGGTTTGGATATCATCTTGGTGTATGTGATGAGATGATGATGTAATGGCTCTTACAATGTGGGTTCGATCCATTAATGTCACATTATAAAGGCACATTTCAAACAAAAAATCAGTAGAACAACAATATCAAGGCACAAACCTTACATGGCATCATCAGGGTTAAACATATTAGAGGTAACTAGTCCTTCCTAGACTAGTTTGTTGTGGAAGATGGACGATGGAGTAAAAGAACAAGTGGTGGTAAAAAGTTGGGAAGGCATATCCAGTTATTCTCAACCAATTTTGGCATATGGTGCCTAAGAATAGTTAGATCAATGAATAGTGGTTCCAAAGGAAATGACTTTCATGTAGTGATAGTGAACAATGGCAGTGATACATATGGTGGCATCAATAGATGCCTTACAAGAAATAGTGGCAATAGTGGTAAAAAAATAAATTTAGAGGTTTTCTGTGATATTTTGGTATGCAATTTAAGCTTTGATGTCAAATTTGATATAAGATGACTAAGAAAATTAAAGAAGTAATGGGAATATACTTGAAATTAAACTTTCAACTCAATATTCAATAGCAATTTGCAATATTCATAACAATTCTAATAATACAAGTCTTGGCAACACACAAGAAGACATAGGAATTTAATTGGCAATAATTAGCAATAGTAATGAACTAATTTACGAAAAGCTATAACTGGCAAGCAATTTAATAACAATAATTAAGAAATCAATGAAATTAAATGGCTTACAAAAATAAAACCTTCATTTCATAGCAATGGTTAATACAAGCTTATATTTTACAGTTGATAAGAGAGAGAAGATTACAGGTGATAAGAAAGAAAGAATAAAAACTACTACAAACAACTATTGGACTCTACTTTTCTTTGTCTTAGCGGGACTTATTTATACTGAAAGAAAAAAAAAAAAAAGATAATCATCACAGGAGGAATCTCTTTTGACAAGTAAAATTGTCCTTGATTCCTTGCTTTTACTAAAGTGGCTTTAGTAAAAGTTGTTTGTCAAGCATCTTTGCCTCTTTTTTACAAAAAGTAGTTTCTCATTTTTCACAACTCATAAGGATCATGTGAATCCTATATAATGTAATCAATATCATGACCTTGACCACTTTCAGCTTGACTTGCCTGTGGGGTCATCTCTTGTTGGAACAATAAGGCCATCATTTCCAAAAGTCTTTCTTTGGATACTAACTCCATCAGGGCTTTTAATAATTCTTTTAGATTACCAAATGGCATAGGCTTTAAAGGAGTTTTGGACCATTTATCTATGGGAAGGACTTCTTATTCTTTAACTTGTAACAAAATTACAGCATACACTTTAATAGATGAATAAGTACCAAGTGGCTCTTCCACATTGCTTAACTTGTTTATGCAACCATTGTAAATATCTGAAATTTTGCTAGTGTCATCCTAGACTTCCATTCCAATCCAATCCAATCATTTTTGTATCCAGTAATCTCTTACATGAACAAAATAAGACCAAAAGGCCCATTTAGATAATAACCAAACCAAACCTTAACCTTTGTTGCAAAAACTATGACCATATCTACTATCATAGATGACATAAGGATTAAAATAGTTACAAACTCATAATTAACCCAACCTTTTTGATCTAGGTTTATAGCCCATGGTACTAAAATACCAACTCTTTTGAGGGGCAGTAGCCTAGTCCTTAACACATGCTGCTAGCAAGGTTTAGAACCCAGTCACCTACTGCAATGCTAGCAAACTTGTTGCTTTAAAAAGTCCAAGCCAATGCCCCATTGCATCACCAAAGAATGGAAGATCACACATAATAGCGAAAATTGCAACTCCTACATCACTGATCGTGTATGTAAGCTGACCACTAAATATATTGCTAATAAAGGCATCTCTTGGACATGAACGTGTATCACACATAAATGCTAATTTCCACCTATATTTAATACACTCAATAACAATTGGGAAGGTGATAACTATCTCGGTCCATGCTAAGGATTAAGTCATTTGCCACTGTAGTCTCTTGTTCTTCCCAAGGACAAATGGATGCTGTAGACCTTGATTTTAAGCATAGGTTCTCCAATTTGTTGGCTAAAAGTCAAGGTTTGCGACTGAAGTAGTTTGATAGGCCTACACATAAAGCCAGATGACATACTTGACTTGACCACAATTGATCTTAATAAATCGATACAACTGATCCCAAGGACAAATGGAAGTTGTAGACCTTGATTTTAAGCATAGGTTCTCCAATTTGTCAGCTAAAAGTCAAGGTTTGTGACTAAAGTAGTTTAATAGGCCTACGCATAAAGCCACATGACAAGCTTGTCTTGACCACAATTGGTCTTAATAAATCAATACAACTGATCCCAAGGACAAATGGATGTTGTAGACCTTGATTTTAAGTATAGGTTCTCCAATTTGTTGGCTAAAAGTCAAGGTTTGTGAGTAAAGTAGTTTAATAGGCCTACACATAAAGCCACATGGCATGCTTATCTTGACCACAATTGATCTCAATAAATCAATACAACTGATGGCATGAATTTAGACCATTATGTAGCCTTCTCATAAAATGACTCTATTAGTATGGAAAGTGTTGCAGCCATTAAATATGTCAAATCATGGTTTTGAGAATTAAAGAACTCATTTTCTATAATTGTGTCAAATTGGAGAAGGAACCTGCCAAACCCAGTCTTATTATTTACCTTAGTAAGCTTAAAAACTTATGAATGGGACAATATCAGCTTTTCTTCTCTCTCTACTACAAGCTGCTTACATGCACATTATGTAAAGGGAGTGGTGTATCAATGCAGGCAAGAATATCAAGGAGGGAACTTAACTTAGCAAAGACTATTGTAGGAGCACCATGACAAAGAGCAATAGGTGCAAAAGCCAAACTCTTCTGTTGGAAAAGTTTGCAGCCCCCATAGAAGCTAGTGCATTCCTAGGAACTTCCAAGATTACATACCTTTTCATTATAAGCACACCATAGGTCCATGTTCACCCTCAATATTTTCCCTAGGACCTCTAAGCACTTGTTGTGCCCTCCTATCATTTACCTAAGGTGGTGGAATATTCATAGGCAGTAGTTTAATGGTGTTAGACACAAGCCATCGCTATAGAGGAAAACAGTGCCTCTAAACGAAGTCTCCAAATTGGAAACAATTGTTTCCTTGTCTAGAAGGCCAAAACAACTAGTAGTCACTAGTGTAATAGGAAAGCCTAAAGGAGAAGGCTTAAACATGTCAAGTGTTTATTTAAAAACTTCTGTGATTGTCCTCCCCAAGTTATCAGGTTCCATACAAATGAATTCAAAATGAGGCACCTCAGGAAGTAAAATCACACACTCTTCCATTCCCACTTCCTTACTACCAAAATTTTTTTATGCTCTTGTCAATTGTAGCAACATTGGTAACTAATGAAGCTTCATTGTTAATAAATCTAGTAACCAAACATTCATCACAAACTTCTGCTCCTCTTCTACCACCAATGTTTGATGCCTTCCCACTAACTACTGACTTCCCTACTCATAATAGTTGAGTGAATATTCTAATCATAGATCTCCAACAATAGGTTATGATTATTGCCACAATTGCCACAATGTCCATAAGGACTATCATGCTAGAGGCACAAATTAGAAATTCTGCTAGCATTAAGATACTACACACTAACCCTTTAGACTTCAACATTTTAGAAGGCAACCGAGACATTAGGTGATGAAGTATATGTGGCTTGTGGAAGTACTTATGAATGTATGAATTTTAAAGTAGCTTCATGCAGCTTTGCTAAGGCGCATGCATCATTACAGGTTTTGTGGGGAAATAATCTCAAATGCTCCTGCAATTCTAGATTTAATCCATAAACAAAGCAATTGACTACATAATTTATGGGTAAGGAACTCAAATTGCAAAAAGAATGGAACTGAGCAATGTAATCCTTAATGATACCATGCTGCTTGATGTTGCAGAGCATAACTTCTTCGATCCAGGAGGAAGATCAATCTACTGAAGTTGTCATGGTTCTCACACAACACAAGAAGTAGAGGAAGGTCCTTTTCACAAAAAGGTAGTAGATATAGCGCCCAAAAAAAAGAAACGGAAATAGAACATAAGTAGCAAAGAATTTCTCCGTAAGTAACATGATTGCAAGCTCTAATACCATTGATGTAAGGAGAACTAGTTTTGGAAGAAATTGAGTAGGGATTCAAAGATTGGTGGTGAATCAATTTTGAGCTTAATTAATAATGGAGACCATAGAGGAATTTCAAGAGAGAGATAAATAGAGAATAAGAGTTGTAGAGATGAAGAGATGGAAGTTTAGTATCAATAAAATGAGATTTGTTTACACTTTTCACATACCATTTCTCATGCACCTATTATACTAATCCTCAATGGTTACTAACTCTAAAATTTAGCAATTTACAAATTCAAAATAAGATTGAAATAATTCAAATATCCAATTCACTGTAACTTCCAAATATCTTCGTATTCTTGTACTTCCACATGTATAATCAAGCTAGCTCTTATTTTTCTCTACATAAAAAATATCCCAGATAGATAAATGAAATCAAAAGAATCTAATTCAAGAATTCAAGAAATAAACATGGGTCAACAAAAGATTACAAAAAATCCAACATCCCATATGAAAAAAGATAACACATCCACCATAGACAAACATGTATAATTAACCATAAAACAATGTCCATAAACACAAAAGCACAAATTGAAGAGAGAAGAATCAAGAACTTTCTAAATGTTGCTAATTACCTTTTAAGAACAAACTTAGTGTATATGCTTTTTGTCGTAGCTACATTTTGCACTCGACAAGGTTTTAGACAAAGCGACTACTGACTAGTTGTCATGGCTTTCTTTGAGTAAAACTTAATAGTCATCATTCCTTCTTCATTATTTTTGGCTATCTTGGTAAAGATCCAATAACAAGAAATTGAAAGAACTTTAATCAGTAGCTTTTAAACAGAAGGAATTTCCCTCCCTCACAGTCTCTCTCCTTCTCTCTCCTTCTCTCTCTCTCTCTCTCTCTCTCTCTCTCTCTTTTAGGGTCTAAAGGGACATAGAGAATGCCTGTGCTATGGCTTAAGATTTTTTCTGAAGGGGTAGGGCCATGCTTTTATAACAGTTCGTGGCTGGTAAAGATGACGTTGGTCTAATGGATTTTTCCTCCTAATCCTACTATACCAGTAAAAAATAAATTGTTCATTATACCCTATCAATGGCTAGTTCTTCTAGCTTAAGAAGTAGGCTTCTAACCCCTTTCCAACAAATGTCATCCTTCTTAATTAATGAAGATATCCTTAATCCTCCATTAATATAGAAAACAAAAATCAAAATAAGATATAATTTGTAATATGAACACACACATCAACAAGTTTAATCACAATTTGGTTGAATATTTAATTTCTACAAAGCTCATTTAGGTTTCCAATGTTTTTGGTACCCATGGATAATAAGTAATTGAAATCCAATAAATTTTAGCACCCATACTAATAATGAACAACATTAACAAAGAAACTAAATAAAGGAAAAAATAAGGCATTAAGTTTCTTTCAATTAGGCTCTTTTCATTTAGGAGGAACAATGGGAAAGAGAAAGAAACGTAGTGAGAGAATTGCTAAATAGCTCATCTTGCAATCAATTCCACTTGCAATCTATTCTTGACAAAAGGAGATAAAATATCAAACAAAAAATGTTAGATACCCAAAAAATAAAAAAGGGCAAGTAATCAAAATAAAGTGGGAAAAAATATATAATTGCGTAAAAGATACTAGTTGAACAAAATGATTGATACTATCTTCAAAGAATCTACTCAAGTTTTTGATGATTTTATTGCTAAGCATGTCCTTAGTGGAGATGGAACAAGAAAGAAAAACTAGTTTTTCAGGTTTAAGACAAATGTTACGTCTTTCTACCTGGTCAATGTCCAATTTTATAAACAACTTCAACTAGTATTATAAACAAATAATGCATGCTGAAATAAGGGAATAACACAAAAAAGAAATTAAATTTTGAATCAAAGTTTATCTAATTCTTTTTTTTTATTTACAAAGAAAAAGAATAAATTTGAATAAACTTACGAGACACAAACTATTATTCCTTGTCAAATCTATGATTGGAGGTTTGTACAACTTAATCTATTACCCTATGAATTTTGCAAAACAAGGGAGCATTCATATCCTGAAAGAAATAACCTTAAAGCTTAAAAAATATGACGTAGAAAAATGTAAAAACCAAGTAAAGCTAAAACATTTCCTTTGATCTCCTTCATTACTCCATGGTTGTATTTGTTGATTATTCAAATGTAAGTATGTGTTTGGCCTTGAACAACATGCAAAGGATAGACAAGTTTTCCAATATATATAATTTTAACAATTTTTATTGCTACTTTTGTCAATTGTTATTGGTGATTATTAATTAGTATTACTGATTACTGTTATTGTTTAGTTAAACTAATATTACTTATTACTATTAATTATTAAAATAATTATTAGGTCCTTTATTTATTGTGAAAAGGATAAAGATAGAAAAGATATTTAAGTATCTAAAATATTATCATTGAAATTATTTAGATCAAATACCATTTATTAATTATGGTTACATCTAAAAAGTAACCAAAAACTACTTTTTCTTATTAGTTATTTTTAAAAGGGTTTATCAATAAATTATGATATTTAAAAAAATTTACCAAATATTTAACACCCCACTTTTTAAAATTGAATAGCAATAGTAGTCCTTAAAAAGCAAAAACAAAATCCCTTTATATTCTAGCTACTTTTCAATTTTAAGTAAACATTCAATTTTATTTATATAAACATAGTTCACAATAAAATGAAAAATTTTACCTAATTGTACACTAAAATGAAAGAGGGTTTATGTTTATCTATAAATACTATTATTATACCTACCCAAAATACAAATTTATTATATTTAATAATAATTACATATTTATTTGTATTATATTTACATGAATACAATCAAAAGAGATATAACTTATGAATATTTATTTAAAAAAATAAAAAATAAATTTAAAAGTAATATTTTTTTTTCTATTTTAAGAAATAAAAAGGGAAAAAATATACTTAAATTATAAGTATTTGTTTGTATGATAACAGTTTTTTAATTTTAAGAAATTTTACTAAATTTTTACAATTTGTAATATTTAATATTAATTAAATAATTACTTATCCATTGAATTTTAATGATGACTTTGGTGCTTTATATCCATTGAATTTCACCAAGTAAAGCAATTGTTAATCTTAGTTTATCTTATAAGATTATATGGTTCAATTTGTAAAGGTTCATGATGTTGTCTCATTTCTTGCTAACAAGGCATCTCCTTTCAATGGAAAGACTTATTCAAATAAAATGATCATGCAATCACTTTTATATCTACTGGATCATCAAAATTAGCATCATTCAAACAAACACTCTCTTGCATTCATGCATTACTGTCTATCCCTTTTGCAAATTAGTTATAATAATATCTTATGTCTCCATTTGATCTCTTATCCCACCAAATATAACATTTATGGGTCCAAACTATTGTTGTATAAGTTGGAGCATGAATGAATCATCTTTCTTTCCTTCCCTACTCACTTTCTTAAAAGCACTTAATGCATCCGCTCTTCCATAGATCTTATTGATAGGTATGTAACCCTCTTTTGATGCAATGAATATAATGATTTTTGTAGCCAAAACAATTAATTTCATGAAAAGTCTTTTTGAATGAGTCCTTATAACAAATGAAGAAAGTTGTTAGCATGAAACAAAGTAAGGGTCTCATCCTTTAGTAATTGAACAATTCAAAATCCCTACTCCTTTTGACTACGACAACCCTAGTATAATGTCTATAGATAAATCAACCCATGGATGGGTAGGTACAGGTAAAAGGGTGTACATGCCATGCAATAAAACTTTAAATTTAGCTTGTATATTATGAATTTCTCACATACCCTCTCAACATCTTCTTTCATGTGTGGCCAAAAGACATGTTTAGTTTAGACATCTAGGGTTTTTCTAACTCTGAAATGACCCATTAGACCACTCTTAGAGTTTCTCTCATAACCAACTCCCTTAAAGAACTCAAACCCTTAAACTATACCATCTCCTTTAGATTATAGCTTTAAATGCCTCTAAGTTGGGAATCATTCCTTGCACATATTCACCCAAACCCAATCACCAAGTTCAAAAACCACTTTCATTCGCCTTTTATTGGCATGAGATGTATATTGCTCAGTTCATTTTACAATATGTTGCTACACCTTCTCATACAATTTCTTCACCATATCAGCCTTGCATTCACCATCTAAGCTAGTAGACTCATTGATAGGTATTAGCACCAAATCCAAAGGAGTTAAAGGATTAAAATCATATACAATTTCAAATGTAGTCACTAATAATAGAATAAACACTCCAATCATATGCAAACTCGATATGTGGTAAACAATCTTCCCATTTTCAAATTCATTCAAATAATAGCATGAAACAAAGTAAAAAGAGTTTGATTAACCACCTTAGTTTGCCCATCAATTTGTGGATGGCAAGTTGATGAGAATTGTAGAGATGATGGGTGGAAGGCTTCAATGTACACAATAGGTCCATTGCACATTCTAGAAGGCCCAATAACACGAGCTAAGTAAAAAAGATTAAAGAAGCATTAAATGGGCTGATTGAGGACATTTATGCCAACCAAGTTTCAAATGGTGTAAATTCAAGTTTAAAAGAGAGTACAGGCCTAATTAATATAATTGGAATACTTAACAGGTCAAACTAAGTAATAACATTCACTCCTAAATAGGAGTTTATTGTATATGCTGGAATTTGTCCAAAATTCCTCCAAAAGAAGGATTTCTCCTAAGTAGGGATTTGTACCTCTTTAGAATTGCACTATAAATAGGCATCCCTTGTAAGCTTTGGAAATCAAACAACTTTGAGTGAAATAAAAAGCAAGGGTTTTTCTCCCTCGGTTCTTTTAAGAAGTAATGAACTTATCAAGAGGTATTTCTTCTTGTGGCATTCCAATCGACTTATCACTCCCAATTTCTTTCTTTTTTAGAGTGTGGCGTCCATATTCTTCTTAAATACCCTAGGTTCGTGTTCCTTTGAATGTTGGGTCTAGGGTATGTGTTATTAAACTCTGATTTAGCTTTCCTGGTTGTTCTTTGATTCCTTGTGTGCATTGGATCCCTAAGCCACGTCTTTTTAGGGTTTTCTGTATCAATAAATTTTGCAAAAAGATAGATTAGCATGTTTGAATGGTAATAAATAAATCACAAGGTAGCAAATTAAAGAATTAATCGATACAACCTGATTTAGAACTGGGCTTTGATACCAACTGATGCGGAAAACCCCAAAAAGATATGGCTTAGGGACCCAACGCACATAAGGAATCAAGGAATAACCAGGAAAGCTAAATTAGAGTTTAATAACACAAACCCTAGACCCAACATTTGAAGGAATATGAACCTAGGGTATTTTAAGAAGGATATGGACACCATACTCCAGAAAAGAAATATGGATATGGATACGAACCTTAGCTTGTTTATAAGTTACACATTTCTCACATACCCTCTCAACATCTTGTTTTATAGGTGGCCAAAAGAAATGTTCAACTAAGACATCTAGGGTTTTCAAAACTCCAAATGACCCATTAGACCACCCCCATAAGCTTCTCTCACAACCAACTCCCTCAAAGAACTCATAGGTATGCAAAAATAATCTTCCCTAAATAAGAAACCTCATACCTATAAAATTTCTCAAAGGTTGACTTCTCACATGCTCTATACACATTAGCAAATTCAAGATCTTTCACATATAAATCTTTAATATATTTAAATCCTAATAATTTTGCATTAAGTGTGGAGATAATGCCATACCTATGAGATAATGCATCAGTTACTACATTTTCCTTACTTTGTTCATATTTCATGACGCAAGGAAAGGCCTCAATGAATTTGATCCTGTAGGCATGTTTTTTGTTCAACTTCCTTTGTCCCTTTAAGTGCTTCAAGGATTCATGGTCAATATGGATGACAAACTCCTTGGGCCAAAGGTAACGTTGCCATGTCTCCAACGCTCGTACCAGTGCACACATCTCTTTATCACAAGTGAGACAATTAAGGCCTATTCCACTTAACTTTTCACTAAAGTAGGCAATTGGACACCTTTCCTGCATCAAAACAGCTCCAATGTCAATACCTGAAGCATTACACTCAATCTTGAAAGTTCTTGTAAAGTTAAGGAAAGCAAGTAAGGGTGCATAACTTAACTTTTCCTTAATATTATTAAAAACCTCATCTTGATCACTACCCCATTTAAAACCCATGTTTTTTTTAATAACCTTAGTTAGTGGTGCAGCAATGATGCTGAAGTCCTTAACATAGCATTTATAGAAACTAGCAAACCATAAAAATTACGCACATCACTAACTGACTTAGTTAAAGGCCAATCAAGGATTGTCCTAACTTTTCTTCGTTAATCTCAATACCTCTAACACTCATAAAATAGATAAGAAATATGATTTGGTTAGTTAAAAATGAACATTTCTTGAAGTTAGCATACAATTTCTTAGAATGTAAAATAATTGAGACCAAACATAAATGATCAAAATGCTCTTGTAAGTTTTTGCTATAAACCAAAATATCATCAAAATACACAACAATAAATTTACCAATGAATGTATGCAAAACATGATTCATCAATCGCCTAAAAGTGCTTGTTGCACTAGTGAGACCAAATGGATTGACAAGCCATTCATACAAACCATACTTAGTTTCAAAAGCTATTTTCCTTTCATCTCCCTTTCTCATCCTAATATGGTGATATCCACTTTTCAAATCAATTTTAGAAAAGACACATGAACTATGCAATTCATCTAATGTGTCATTTAACCTAGGTATGTGGTGACAATACTTTATAGTGATTTTGTTGATCATTTAATAGTCAATACACATCCTTTAAGTCCCATCCTTATTGGGTATAAGTAAAATAAGAATCGCACAAGGACTCATGCTTTTTCTCACATATTCTTTTGACATAAATTCTTCAACCTACCTTTAAAGCTCCTTTATCTCTTTGGGATTACTTTTATATGCTAGCTGGTTTAGAATGGATGCACCAAGGATAAAATCAATTTGATGCTCAATTCCTTTCTTAGGTGGGAGTCTACTTGGAACATCCTTAAGAAATACATCTTCAAATTCCTACAAAAGAGAAATAATAACACTAGGAAAAGATAGGTCAAACTTGTTAGTGTTAAAATAAGTCTCTTTGTACAAAGCTACAAATATAGGCTATTTGGCATAAAATGCTCTTTTGACATCACTTTCTTTTTCATTTTTTTTTCTCCTTTCTCGCTTGTGTTCTCACTTTTTCTCCTCTATTTTATATTTTGGTTACCCCTATCTTTTCATTCTCTCACTCTCATTTTTAATCCTTAATGGATCCTCATAAGCTTCTTGAGGTGTTAATGGTACAAAAGTGATGGGTTTTTCATTCATCATAAAGGAATATTGGTTCTTAAAGCAATCGTGCATTACTTGCTTGTCAAACCATCATGGCCTTCCTAATAAAATATGGCCTGTAGGCATAGATATAACGTCACATAAAACTTCATCATGGTACCTTCTGATAGAAAATGGTGTGAGCACACTCTTATTTACTGTAACTTCATCACTTTCATTTAACCATTAAAGCTTATATGGCTTAGGATGCCTCAGAGTACGTAAATTCAACTTTTCAACCATAATTGTTCTAGCTACATTAGTGCAACTCCCACCATTAATAATCATACTACATACCTTATGTTTGATAAGACACCTTATATGAAAGATGTTATCTCATTGCACCTCTTTCTCTTCCTTCACTTGCATATTTAATGCTTGCCTTGTGACGAGAGCTACTCCATTAGCCCGATACTCCTCTTCATCACTTTCATCCTTCAATAATGGCATAGAATCATCATTTGACTCACTAGCAGTCTCAACATCACCATTACCTCTCAAGACCATTGTACACTTATTTGGACATTGAGATGCAATGTGATCACTTCCTAAACACTTAAAACATTTAATATCTTTATTTTTGTATGGTTGGGGATTAGAATTACCAACCTCCTTGCTAAAACCCACATTTTTGCTCTTAGATAGCTTGGCTTTGGACTTATAATCGGTCTTCTTATCTTTTTTATTCTAATTTGGGTTCTAAGATGAAGTAGAACCTAAATTCCACCCAAACCATATGAAACCCTTTCATTTAAGTTGTCTTTCAACTTTTATTGCCATGTGCACCATGTCTTCTGATTCCTCGTAGTGTTGCAACTCAACCACATTGGTTATCCCTCTATTTAACCCTTACAAAAATTGAGCCATGGTTGCCTCTTTATCTTCTTCTACATTTGCCCTAATCATGGCAATCTCCATCTCCTTATGTGATGAGAAGCTTATAGATGATGCATGGAAGGTTTCAAAGGATGAGATGTCTATTGCACATTCCAAAAGGCCCAATAACACGAGTTATAACCAAAAAGATGAAAGAAGCATTAAATGGGCTGATTGAGGACATTTAGACCAACCTAACTACAAATAGTGTGAATTTAAGCTTAAAAAAGAGTCAAGGCCTTATTAATATGATTGGAGTACTTAATGGGCCAAGACTAAGTAGTATCATTCACTCCTAAATAGAAGTTTATCCTAAATAAGTGACTGTATAAAAGTGAAAGTTTACTATGTAAGAATTTGTCCTAGATAAGAGTTCCTCCTAAATAAGGATTTGACCTAAATAGGAATATATACTTCTTTAGGATTGCTATCTTAGCTTATAAATAGGCACCTCCTTATAAGCTATAAAACATTAGACAACTTTGAGAGAAATAAAAAGTAAGGGTTTTCTCTTTCAGTTCTTTTGAGAACTAAAGAACTTATTAAAAGGTACATCTTTTTATGGCTTTTAACTTGACTTATCACTCCCAGTTCCTTTCTTTTATAGACTCTGGTGTTTATATCCATTTTAAATACCTAGGGTTCATGTTCCTTTGAATGTTGGGTTAAGGGTTTGTGTTATTAAAGTATGATTTACCTTTCATGGATATTCTTTGATTCCTTGTGTGTGTTGGGTCCCTAATCCATGTCTTTTGGGGTTTTTCGTATCAATTGCTATCAAAGCCCGACTCTAAATCAGGTTGGATCAACTAATTCTTTAATTTGCTCCGTTGTGATTTATTTACTTATATTTAGTCTGTCTATTAAGTGCATTGCCATTTAAATGTGCCAAATTGTTCAATTGCAACCCTTCTCACTTTGCTCATTTGTTTGAGATCATAACTATCAAAAATCTGCTAATTTCAATTCTAATTGCCGTCTCAAAGTATTTTATTATTGTTTTGTGTTGAGCAAAAGAAAAAAAAAACAAAATAGTGGAACAAAAAAAAAAGGTTTCAAATTCAAGTTATTGATAAAAATTAAATAGTTTGATCATATTAACCATAATAATAATATAGTTTTCTTACTCAATTCTAATTATGTCTTCTACTTTCTTATTATGTCATCCAAGTTTGTGTTTAGTTCATTAAATTCATTTGTCTTGATATCCTTTTTCCTTTTTTTTTACTCATTCTCCAATTAGTTTAATTCTACACCATTTATCTTATTTTGTTCAAAATCAATCCTTTCAATTTAGCTTGTTTAGTTTTTTAATGAGCTACAAAGGGAAATTTGAGTGGTAAAAGGCAAGAGTGCAGGTCTATATTAAGAAAAAGCCATAAAAGTGTAAACACAAGGGAGTGTGACACCCTTTTCTTTTGATTGAAACATATAAAGGAGTATTTTGTGAGGTATTATAATCATTTTATGCATAAGTAATATTATGTCATCCAAAGACAAAGGTGTAGTATTGGAGGGAGCTAATGATGTGTCCTTCATGTTCAAAGCTTTGCAATAACAATTTAAGCATATGGATACAAGATTTCATGATATAAGGGAAAGGATAAAGGAGCATGCTAATACAATAGCAAAGTTGCAAAGGAGGTATGGGGAATTTGAGGCTCCTAAAGCAAGAAGACAATTGAGATATGCCTATAACCATAAAGATGATGTAAAAGATGATGAATTTGATAATCAAACTATTGTGGTTAAAACTACCAACAATAAAAGGGATTAAAGAGATTTTGGGAGGCAAGGCACCTATGATAGTGATTTGGGCAGTATTAAAAAGACAATTCCTCCATTCCAAGGTAAGAATGATCTTAATGCATACCTAAAATGGGAGAAGAAGGTTGAATTGGTTTTTGACTACCACAACTATTTTGAGGAGAAAAAGGTAAAGTTTGCTCTTATTGAATTTATTGATTATGCTATTATTTGGTGGGATCAACTTGTTTTGACTAGGAGAAGGAATTGTGAGTGGTCTATTGATACATAGGAGGAGATGAAGGCTATCAAGAGGAGGAGATTTGTCCTTAATCACTATTATAGGGAGTTGTACCAAAGGCTGTAAGGGCTCACTTAGGGCACCAAAAGTATGAAGGACTACCACAAGGAGATGAAGATGACAATGATTAGGGTGAATGTAGAAGAAGATAGGGAGGCAACCATGACTCAATTTTTGTAAAGTATAAATAGAGACATAACCAACATGGTTGAATTGCAACACTATGTGGAATTAAAGGACATGGTACACATGGAAATGAAAGTTGAAAGACAACTTTAACGAAAGGGTTCCACATAGTTTGGGCACAATTTGGGTTCTACCTCATCTTGGAAGCCCAATTAGAGTAAAAGGAATGAGAAGGCTGATTACAAGTCCAAAGCATAGCTATCCAAGAGCAATACTGTAGGTTCTAACAAGGAGGCAGGTAATTTTGACCCCTAACTAAGTAGAAATAGAGATGTTAAATATTTTAAGTGTTTGGGTCGGGGTCACATTGCATCTCAACATCCAAATAAGCATGCAATGATATTGAGAGGTAACGGTGATGTTGAAACTGCAAGTGAATCAGATGATGATTTTGTGTCATCATTAAAGGGTGAAAGTGATGGAGAGGAGTATTTGGTTAATGGAGTAGATCTCATCATAAGACGAGCATTGAATGTGCAAGTAAAGGAAGAAAATGAGGTGCAAAAAGAAAACATCTTTCATATAAGGTGTCTCATGAAAGATAAGGTATGTAGTATAATTATTAATGGTGGGAGTTGCATTAATGTAACTAGCATAACTATGGTTGAAAAGCTGAATTTACCAATAATGAAGCATTATAGGCTATATAAACATCAATGGTTGAATGAAAGTGGTGAAGTCAAGGTAAATATACAAGTGCTCGTGTCATTTTCTATCAAAAGGTACCATGATGAAGTTCTATGAGATGTTATACCTATGCATGCAGGCCATATTCTATTAGGAAAGCCATGGTAGTTTGAAAGGTAAGTTATGCATGATTGCTTCAAGAATCGATATTCTTTTGTAATAAATGAAAAACCTATCACTCTTGTATTATCATCACCTCAACAAGCTTATGAGGATCAGTTAAGGATTAAAAATGAGAGTGAACAAAAAAGAGATTGAAAAGAGAGGGATAGTCAAAATAAAAAAGAGAGGAGAAAATGTGAGAACACAAAAGAGAGAGAGAAGAAAACAAAAAGTTTCTACACAAAAGAAGGGGATGTCAAAAGAGCATTTTATGCCAAACAACTTATGATCGTACTTTTGTACAAAGAGGCTTAATTTAACACAAATAAGTTTGACTTGTATTTGCCTAATATTGTTGTTACTCTATTGTAGGAATTTGAAGATGTATTCCTTGATGATGTCCCAGGTGGATTGCCAACTAAGAGAGGAATTGAGCATTAAATTGATTTCATCCTTGGTGCATCCACCCTAAATTGGCTAGTATATAGGCATAATCCCAAGAAGACATAGAAGCTTCAAAGGTAAGTTAAGGAACTTATTTCAAAAGAATATATGAGGGAAAGCGTAAGTCTTGGCGCAGTTCTTGTCCTACTTGTACCCAAGAAAGATGGGACTTGGTGGATATGTGTTAACTGTCGAGCGATCAACAAAATCATTATAAAGTATCATCACCCTATACCTAGGTTAGATGACATATTGGTTAAATTGCATGGCTTATGTGTCTTTTCTAAAATTGATTTGAAAAGTGGATATCATTAGATTATGATGAGAGAGGGAGATGAATGGAAAACAACTTTCAAAACTAAGTATGGTTTGTATGAATGGCTTGTTATGTCATTTGGTCTCACTAATGCACTAAGCACTTTTATGCGATGAATGAATCATGTTTTGTGTCCATTCATTGGTAAATTTGTGGTTGTATATTTTGATAATATTTTGGTTTATAGTAAAAGCCTAGAAAAGCATCTTGATCATTTATGCTCTATTTTAATAGTTTTATGTTTTGAGAAATTGTATACTAACTTCAAGAAATTATGCTTTTGTACTAATCAGATCATATTTCTTAGCTATGTTGTGAGTGCTAAAGTTATTGAGGCTGATGAGGAAAAAGTTAGGGCAATTTATGATTGGTCTACACCTAAGTCAATTAGTGATTTATGTAGCTTTCATGGTTTAGCTAGTTTCTATGGATGCTTTGTTAAGGGCTTTAACATCATTGCTACACCATTAACTGAGGTTATAAAAAAGAACATGAGTTTTAAATGGGGTAGTAATCAAGACAAAACTTTCAATTGCATCGAGAAAAAATTATGTTTTGCAACCTTACTTGTTTTACTTGACTTTGCAAAAGTTTCAAGATTGAGTGTGATGTTTCAGGTATTGGCATTGGAGTTGTTTTCCAATTGCCTACTTTAGTAAAAAGATAAGTGGAGCAAGTCTTAATTATCCTACTTATGATAAAAAGATGTATGCATTGGTACAAGCTTTGGAGACATGGCAACATTATCATTGGCCTAAGGAGTTTGTCATCCATACCAACCATGAATCCTTGAAGCACTTAAAAGGACAAGGAAAGTTGAACAAAAGACATGCCAAGTGGATCGGTGATGGGAACCTTAGAAATGATGGATGGAAGGCTTCAAAGGATGTAAGATGTCCATTATACATTCTAGAAGGCCCAATAACATGTGTTAGAGCCAAAAAGATGAAAAAAGCACTAAATGGGCTAATTAAGGACATTCAAGCCAACCAAACTACAAATGGCATGAATTCAAGCTTGGTGAGAGTTAAATCCTTATTAATATGATTGAAGTACTTAATAGGCTAAGACTAAGTAATAGTATTTACTCCTAAATAGGAATTTTTCCAAAATAAATGATTGTATAAAAGTGAAAGTTTTCTGTGTAAGAATTTGTCCTAGATAGGAATTCCTCCTAAATAAGGATTTGTCATAAATAGGAATTTATGCCTTTTTAGGATTGCTATCTTAGCCTATAAATAGGCACCTCCTTATAAGTTCTAGAACATCAAACAACTTTAAGACAAATAAAATGTAAGGGTTTTCTACTTTAATTATTTTGAGAACTAAAGAACTTATTAGGAAATACCTCTTCTTGTGGCGTTCAACTCGACTTATCACTCCCAATTCCTTTTTATTTTTAGAGTCTCACATCCATATACTTCCTAAATGCCCTAGGTTCCTATTCCTTTGAATGTTGGGTCTAGGGTTTGTATTATCAAAGTTTGATTTAACTTTCTAAGATATTCTTGATTCCTTGTGTATGTTGGGTCTGTAAGCCATGTCTTTTGGGGTCTTCCACATCAATCAAATTCATTGAGACCTTTCCATTCATCATCAAATATAAATAAGGTAAGGAAAATGTGGTAGTTGATGTATTATCTTGCAAGTATGCCCTTATCTCTACACTTACTGCAAAATTATTAGGATTTGAATATACTAATATATATAAAAGATCTTGATTTTGCTAATGTGTATAGAGCATGTGAGAAGTTAGCTTTTGAGAAGTTTTATAAGTATGGGGGTTTTTTCTTTAGGGAAAATCATTTATGCGTGCCTATAAGTTGTTTAAGGGAGTTAGTTGTGAGAGAAGTTTAGGGGGGTGGTCTAATGGGTCATTTCAGAGTTAGGAAAATCCTAGATGTCCTAAATGAACATTTCTTTTGGCCACACGCAAAATGAGATGTTGAAAGGGTATGTGAGAAATTCATAACATGCAAACAAGCTTGGATTTACAAACAAGGGTGGATGTTGATTAGCATAAAAGCATCTTCGATACTAGGTGCAAGAGTATAAGTCTTATTTGCAAGAAATGACATGATGACCTCATCATTCAAGCAATGAACAATTATGTCATCGTAGGAAAAGTCAATAAAAAAAATGACTCCTTTGCTTAATGTAATACAATGGATTCAAACAGCATGAGGTGTATTGACATGCATGTCACGATGAAATTAAAGTTCAAGGTTGACATGGATGCTAATTGCATGATCATTTTGGGTGAAACATTCCTTGCTATGAAAGGAGAAGCCATATTATCTAGGAATCAGGTGATGGTGTTATGTTTCAAGAAAAGACAAATCTTTTTCAATAAAGAAAGCTAATCAAAAGTAATGACTCCTTTATTTGATATACTTTAATAGATTCAAACAATTGTAATGAATATAATGCTTGTTGTGGGCACAAAAGTTATTCTCAACCTCATTTTGGTTGAATGAGCTCTTCCATTGAGTGTTGGCACCTTGTCAAGATGAAATGAAGAGACAATCTTATTATTCAGGAATTAAACAAAAAGTATCATTATCAAAGGCTCTTTTATTTGTTGGAATTCAATGGATTCCTATTACCTAAGTTAGATAGATAGTCATGTTGCAATCAATATAATGTTTGTTGTGGGCATAAAATTTATTTTCAAGATCATTTTGCATGAATGAGCTCTTACATTGAAATCTAGAGCCTTATTAGAATGAAATGAAGCGACTATCTCATTATTTTGGGAGTGAACCTAAAATACTCAAAAGGAAAGCAAATCATTATCAAAGACTCCTTTGTTTGATGGAATTCAATCATTTCCTAGTACTAAAGGTGCACTAAAGTGCTTGCTTCAATGAATGTAATGTTTATTGTGGGCACAAAAATTATTTTCTAGATCATTTTGTGTGAATGATCCCGCACAACAAGGATCTAGATCTAGTTATGGCTTTAAAGATCAGGTGTATACCAAATTCAAGATAAAGAAAATTTTTTATCCAAAAGATTGGCAAGGTAATCTCTTTGGTTACCAAAATCTGAAAGAATGGTGGAAGGTTAAACATATAATTATTTCAACTATATCAAAGCATGAGGAAAAACCTTATTATATGAAAATATGTAGAGGAAATTTAGTTGGTTTATTCAAATACCACCTTTCAAATGATCTAAAGAAATTGCCAAACTGGCTTAAAACTTAGTTTTATAAGTGGAGCATATAACCCTACCTCACAAGGTGAGAGTTGTTTATAAACAATTTTATGAAACAAATGATGAAGTTAAACACTTATTATTAATGTTTGCACCTTGCTACCGTGTCCCCTAGATTATCAAATGGAAATATACTGTTATGGCCAAACAGATTAATGTTCTAGATGTGGATATCAAGCATATTCCATAGTTGGCAAGACTAATTAATATATGCTGGTTGGAAAAGTTTAATTTCTTTGATGATGGAGTCTACACAAACAAAGGAATCATTTGTATCAATGGGCCTAAAGCGCACACTATCTAGTCTATAGGAGAGATTAAAGACTTTAATGGAGTTAGTTTTCAAAAGAGAGGTTATTAGAAATGATGGTTGCCTTGTTCCAACCAGAATTAGACATGCAAGCAGACCTAACTAAAAGCAATCAAAGACACCTTGATGATGATATTATGCAAGACTCCTAGGACCTATGTGAGTTGTAAAGAGCAGATGGAGAAAATACTTTTGATGGAAAAATAGTCACAGGACTAGATAGAAGGCTTTACTTTATAACAGAGATTCCTTCAATGATGCTTGTTACCTTGTCCATTGTATAAATGAATCTGTCAGCTACTCCAAGAGATAGAGTCCAATTTCCTTGTTCTCTAGAATCAAGTTTGCTCCTCCTTCTTTTTCCTTCTTTTTTCTCTTTCTATTCACTCCCCTTGTAAAATAAAACCCTTTAATGACTTTATGTGCAATGAAAGTTTCGCTTCCATAAGTCAATTTCTTTATTTAAACTTTTATGTTTTTATAAGTATTGTTGTTATTAAAAATTTTGTTTAAATCATATATATATTTGTGTGATCCTGTGTTCAAGACAAGAAAAAAAATCTAATCTAGATCAATGACTTCTTTGTTTGATGGAATTCAACAGATTTAGAGGACCAAAGTTATAAGAGCATGCTTGTTACAAAGAACATATTGTTTAGTGTAGACATCAATGTTAATTTCAAGATCATTTTGTGTGAATGATTAATCCTATTTAGTTTGCTCGCTTGAAATAGATTAATCCTATTCATTATAA
The DNA here is from genome assembly GCA_023213295.1 of Bruguiera hainesii. Taxonomy (NCBI): domain Eukaryota; kingdom Viridiplantae; phylum Streptophyta; class Magnoliopsida; order Malpighiales; family Rhizophoraceae; genus Bruguiera; species Bruguiera hainesii. The sequence continues at coordinate 5,038,951 of JAHOYR010000006.1, forward strand.
TAGATTTACTAGAAAAAAGGCAATAGAAAAAAGCATCCTTTATGTGATTAAGGAAACAGTAGGATGGCAGTAAATCATACTTGAAAAGAACTGTAGGGTTAGGACTAATCTTCTTTGTGAGTGTAGATTGCTTCATTTAAGTTTCTTTAAGCCACATTAATGTAAAGAACAACGAAAAAAAAGAGCTTAAAAATTTCTTTTATAAAGTTAGCAAGAGAAAGACTGAAAACAATCAACCAAATAAGTGAAAACCAACCAGAAAATTTAAACAAGAATAAAAATGCATGCATATGTGAATGGCATGGACAAGAACAGAGCCCTTTACTAGGGTTGGTTACTAGCTTCCTAAAAGAGTCTTCTTCATCCCTTTCTTGGACATAGCCAATGTAGCATAGCAAGTTACCCAAATGTGTGTGTGTGTGTGTGTGTGTGTGTTTTTCCTTCTATGTTCTATGGTATTTTTAATGTCATCTATAAAAGGATTGGAAAATTGATGAATAAATGTTGGGATACCTTGTATATTATATTCTTGAGTATAAGTGTCACTTGACTACAAAATGTGCTTACAATTACTTTTTCTCTCTCTTACTGAAAAACAAAATAAAACTTAATCTATCTATTTAATAGGGACTTTGGAAGCCTTTTCTGGTTTTCTTATCTCTCTAAACCAAAAATTCTTGTAAGATCTTAAGAAGCCATTAATACATATTTTCTTATTAAAAAGTGAGTCTGAAGGATCAAATCTCAGAGTGAATCTTCTTGAAGAAGAAGTTACCTTTAATCGATATCAAAGGTATTGATACTTATGAGATCAATGAGATTAATGGCCAATAATTTCTTCTTAAAATGCATTGATTTGACCCCATAAGCGGGACCACCACCCCATAGCATGTTGCTGCCAGAAGCAAAACCTCGTATTTCTTTTAGAAAATTTCCTAATTGTTCTAGAGCAACTAGAAAGAGATTCTTTAACATGAATTCAGTTCACACATAGAATACCTATCCAGAAGTTTTCGCAACTCAATCATGTATGATAAAATCATCAAAGATTTGACCTTTTTGAACTCTGTCTGTAACTTACTATAGCCTTGGGAACGGGAAACAAAGAGAAGATGTGTACGAACAAGATATCCAGCAACAAGAAGGATCAACTCAAAAGATAGTAGTAATGGAAAATGCAACTATTATCAAGCAATGTATAAAAGTAACGACTTATTAGTCTTAACAAAAGAAGATAATTTGATCTTGGATCATATTGATAAGATATCAGATTCAAAAGGAAAAAGGGAATAATTAGAAATGTATCTTCATCTGGCTTGAGATGAACTATTATTCAAAGAATTAGAAGTGAACTTAAAAGCTGAAATTAATTAGTTAAAATCTAAAATAAAAGAGTTAAAAGAGAGGATTATAGTCATGGAAACAATGTCTGAAAAGGTTAAACACCCTCTAGACATACAAGATACCTCTTTAAAATAGGAACTAGGAGCTATTCAATATGTTAACCTTATCAATAGGGTTATTACCCATAAGTGGCATACAAAAATAATAGTTGTAATTAACAAAGAATACATTTTTCTGGTTATTGCCTTAATTGAGTCAAGTGCAGATATAAACTGTATTATTGATAGAATAGTACCTTCAAAATACTTTTCAAAAACTACAAAAATGTTAAACATTGCTGATAAAAGTGAGCTTGTTATAAAATATAGGTTGTCATAAGTTACTATTTGTAATGAGGGAATTTGTCTTGAAATTCCTATTGTTTTGGTTAAAAAACCTATCTCATTAGATTCATTTCAACAAACATGTCAATATACCTTTAGTTGTATCGATCTACTGAAGTCTATCAAATATAGGTGTCCTTGATCTTGATTAGCTTTTCTTACTTGATTTGTACGGTACCATGATGTGTGCCAAATAGACCAAAATTTCTCTAAATTGCTCAATTAAGGTGAGTAGGGATCAAATCCATAGAGATTGGGTTTTGACTAATCAATTAATAAATGATTTGAGACCTATTGAGTTTACATGAATAAAAGGGCCTATTAAGTAGGGATCAAACTTACTAACAAGTAAGAAATGAAGTGATAGTGCCATCTTTTAAGAATTGAAACATTTAATACTTACCAGAGGCTTCTCTCTTCATTGTAAGGACTCCTAAATTAAGTATAATGTCTACAAATTAGATCTTCAAAGTAAATATAATGTTAATGCTAATTTTAATGTTTCTAATCTTTCTCCTTTTGATGTTGGTGACAATTTGAGGACAAATCCTTTTGAGTAGGGGGGAATGATGGGAATTAAGTCAACACATGTAGTGATCCATTATGTATACATGGAGCCCTAATACCAAGAGTTGAAGCTAAAAGGATGCAAAAAGCTTTAAATAAGCTTATTGAAGTTATTTGGGCTGAAGACAATGCACAACAAATCAAGCAAGGCATGGAGGATTGAGAAATATGCATCCCGTGCCAACAAAGGGCGAAAGAAAGGTAGTGTTTGAACTTGGTTATTGGGTTTGTGTGCATATGCACAAGGAAAAGTTCCCACCTTAAAGGTTCTCCGAGTTATAGCCTAAAGAAGATGGTCCACTTCTTACTCCAAGAGACCATGCATGTTATTTAGTTATTTCATACTTGTAATGAGCAGAACAATGTCTTCATTTAAGTCCAATCAGCCCAATCCTTCATTTAGCAATTTGTTATTTCTTATTTTGTTTTGGATTTACTATTCTATTTTAAACTCTATATATATGCATGTAACTCTCTTTTGTGGGAACAAGTTGATTGATTCTTTTCTCAAAAGAGATTTGAGAGATTTTTCTCTTTGGTTCTTTAAGAGCTTTGGAATTTATCACAATTAGTTTGGATGCAAACCCCAAAAGATGTGGCTTAGGGACCCAACACATGCAAAGAATCAAACCATATCTAGGAAAGCTAAGTCAGATTTCAATCACACACATCCTAGACACAATATTCAAAGGAACAAAACCCTAGGGTATTAAGAAGAATATGGATGTCACACTCCAAAAAATAAGGGAATTGGGAGTGATAAGTAGGACTAAATGCCACAAGAAAACTTACTTCTTGATAAGTTTGTTAGTTCTTGAAGGAATCAAAGGAGAAAACTCTCACTATTTATTTCTTTTAAAATTGCTTGATTTTCAAGCTTACAAGGAGGTGCCTATTTATAGGTTAAGATAGCAACCCTAAAAGAGATATAAATTCCTATTTAATACAAACTCCTATCTAGGACAACTTCTTATTCAGAAAACTTCCACTTTTATAACAAATACTTATTTAGTACAAACTCCAATTTAGGAGTGAATGCTATTACTTAACCTTGACCCATTAAGCACTCCAATCATATTAATAAGGCCTTAACTCTCTTTGAAGTTTGAATTTGCACTATTCATAGCTGGGATGGCCCGAATGTCTTTAATCAGCCCTTTCAGTGCTTCTTTCATCTTTTTGGCTCCAGCTTGCATTAGTAAACCTTCAGGAACATGCAATGGATCTCTTGCATCCTTTGAAACCTTCCACACATCATCTCCAAGATTCTTATCATTGCCCCTTTCCTCAAAAACATTAAATGTTGCGCTCACATTATACTCACCGAAAAGGTCCAACTTATAGGCATTGTCATTAATCTATACTACTATTTAAAATGGACCATCTCCTCTAGTCTATGGCTTTGAATGCCTTTGAGCTGGGAACCATTCCTTGCGCATATGCACTAGAACATAATCACCAAGTTCAAACACTACCTTCTTTCGCCTTTTGATGACATGGGATACATATTACTCAGTTCGTTTTACAATATATTGCAACACCTTATCATGTAATTTTTTCACCATGTTAGCCTTGCGTTCACCATTTAAGTCAGCATACTCATCAACAGGTATAGGCACCAAATCCACAAAAGTCAAAGGATTAAAACTATATACAATTTCAAATGGAGAGTAACTAGTAGTAGAATGAACACTCATATTATTTGCAAACTCGACATACTGTAAACAATCTTCCCATATTTTCAAATTCATTTGAATAATAGCATGCAATAAAGTAAAAAGAGTTTGATTAACCACCTTAGTTTACCTATCAGTTTGTGGATGGCAAGTAGTCAAAAATAACAAGTTAGTTCCTAACACACCATACAAAGTCTTCCAAAAGTAGCTTAAGAACTTTGTATCTCAATCTAAAACAATACTCTGAGGCATGTCGTACAAGCATACTACTTCTCTAAAGAATAATTCAGCCATATCTTTTGCATCATCAGTTTTATAGCATGGAATGAAGTGTGCTATCTTTGAAAATTGGGCAATAATAACAAATATAGAATCCCTACCCCTTTTTGGCCATGGCAACCTTAGTACAAACTCCATAGATAAATCAACTCAAGGATGGCTAGGTATGGGTAAAAAGGCATACAAGCCATAGGGTAAAACTCTAGATTTAGTTTATTTACAGGTTATGCATTTCTCACATACCCTCTCAACATCTCATCTCATCTTATCTATGGCCAAAAGAAATGTTCAATTAAGACATATAGGGTTTTCCTAACTCCAAAATGACTCATTAGACCACCTTCATGACCTTCTCTCACAACCAAGTCCCTTAAAGAACTCATAAGCACGCATAAATGATTTTCCCTAAATAAGAAACCCTTATGCCTATAAAATTTCTCAAAGGTTGACTTCTCACATGCTCCATACTTATTAGCAAAATGAAGATCTTTCATATATAAATCTTTCATATATTTAAATCCTAACAATTTTGGAGTAAGTATAGAGATAATGCATCATATACAACATTTTTCTTACCTTATTTATATTTGATGAAGTAGGAAAAGGTCTCAATCAATTCGACCGACTTGGCATGTCTTTTGTTCAACTTTACTTGTCCCTTCAAGTGCTTCAAGGATTTATGTTCTGTATGGATGACAAACTCCTTAGGCCAAAGGTAGTATTGCCAAGTCTCCAAAGCCCATATCAATACATACATCTCTTTATCATAGGTAGGATAATTAAGGCTTGCTCCATTTAGCTTTTCATTAAAGTAGGCAATTGGACACCTTTCTTACCTTAAAACAGCTTCAATGCCAATACCTGAAACTTATATGGCCTAGGATGCTTTATAGTAGGTAAATTTATCTTTTCAGCCATAATTGTTCTAGCTACATTAGTACACCTCCTGCCATTAATGATCATACAACATACCTTATCTTTAATGAGACACCTCATATGCAAGATGTTATCTCGTTGCACCTAGTTCTCTTCTTTCATTTGCACATTCAATGCTGCCTTGTGACAAGAGCTACTCCATTAACTGGATACTCCTTTCTATCACTTTCACCCTTTAATGATGGCACAAAATCATCATCTGATTCATTTGTAGTCTCGACCTCTTTATTACCTTTTAAGACCATTGCCTGCTTATTTGGACATTGAGATGTAATATGACCCCTTCCTAAACACTTAAAACATTTAACATCTATATTTCTACTTGATTGGGGATTAGAATTACCAGCCTCCTTACTAAAACCTGCATTTTTACTCTTAGATAGTTTGGATTTGGACTTGTAATTGGCTTTCTTGTCCTTTTTACTCCAATTTGGCTTCCAAGATGAAGAAGAACATGAATTCTGCCTAAACCATATGGAACCCTTTTGTTTAAGTTGTCTTTCAACTTTCATTGCTATATGCACCATATCTTTCAACTTTCATTGCTATATGCACCATGTCTTCTAATTCCATGTAGTGTTGCAACTCAACCACATTAGCTATGTCTTTATTTCACCTTTGCAAAAATCGAGCCATGGTTGCCTCTTTATCTTCTTCTACATTTGCCCTAATTATGGCAATCTCCATCTCCTTGTGGTAATCCTTCACACTTTTGGTGCCCTGAGTGAGCCTTAGCAGCCTTTGGTACAAATCCCTATACTAGTGATTAAGGACAAACCTTCTCCTGATGATGGTCATCATCTCCTCCCATGAATCAATTGGCCTCTCACAATTCCTTCTCCTAATCAAAACAAGTTGATCCCATAAAATAATAGCATAATCAATAAATTGAATGGTAGCAAGTTTTACCTTTTTGCTTCGGAGTAGTTGTGGTAGTCAAAAACCAATTAAACCTTCTTCTCTCATTCTAGGTACACATAAGGATCATTCTTACCTTAGAATAAAGGAATTGTCATTTTAAACTACCTAAATCACAGTCATAAGTGTCTCCCTTCCTAAAATCTCTATTGTTGGCAATTCTAACCACAGTAGTTTAATCATCAAATTCATCATCTTTTACATCACCTTCATGGTCATAAGTTCATCTCACTTGCCAATAGTCCCCATGCCTCCTTTGCAATTCTTATATTATATTAGCTTACTCCTCTATCCTCTCCTCTATATTATCAAATATGGGATTCATATACTCAAATTGTTATTGCATAGCTTTAATCATGAAGGACACACCATTAACTCCCTCCTAAGCTACACCTTTGTCTTTAGAAGTCATAGTATTACTTCTACACAAAATGATTAGGATACCTCACAAAACACTCCCTCACATGTTTCACTAAAAAAAAAAGCTATTACACTCCCTAGTGTTTTACATTTTTTATGGCTTTTCTTAAAATGAACTTGCACTCTTACCTTTTTTATAAGAACCTTAGAGATGATGGGTGGAAGGCTTTAAAGGATGCAAAAAGTCCATTGCAAATTCTAGAAGACCCAATAACATGAGTTAGAACCAAAAAGATGAAAGAAGTACTAAATGGGCTGATTGAAGACATTCAGGTTAACCCAACTACAAATGGTGTGAATTTAAGTTTGGAAGAGAGTTAAGGCCTTATCAATATGATTAGAGCAATCAATGGCTTAAGACTAAATAATATCATTCACTCCTAAATGGTAGTCTATCCTAAATAAGTGATTGTATAAAAGTGAGTTTTTTTGTGTAAGAATTTGTCCTAGATAGGAATTCCTCCTAAATAAGGATTTGTCTTAAATAAGAATTTATGCCTCTTTAGAATTGCTATCTTAGCCTATAAATAGGCACCTCCTTGTAAGCTTATGAAAGATCAAATAACTTTGAGAGAAAACAAAAGTAAGGATTTTCTCCTTTGGTTCTTTCAAAAACTAACGAACTTATCAAGAGGTACCTCTTCTTATGGCGTTCAACTCGACTTATCACTCCTAATTCCTTTCTTTTCTAGACTATGGCATCCATTTCCTTCTTAAATACCCTAGGTTCGTGTTCCTTTGAATGTTAGGTCTAGCATTTGTCTTATTATAGTCTTATTTAGCTTTCCTGGATATTCTTTGATTTCTTATGTGTGTTGGGTCCCTAAGTCACGTCTTTTTAGGGTTTTCCACATTAGTTGGTATTAAAGCTCGATTCTAAATCAAGTTGGATCAACTAATTCTTTAATTTGCTACCTTGTGATTTATTTATTTTTGTTTAGTTTGCATTTTAAGTGCATTACCATTCAAATTCACTCATTTGTCCATTTGCAACCCTTCTCACTTTGCTTTTTGTTTGAGATCATAACTATCAAAAAACATGCTAATTTTAACTCTAATTATTGTCTCTATATATTCTACTATTGTTTGTGTTGAGCCAAAAACAAAAAAGGGGAAGGAAAAAACAAGGCATCAAATTCAAGTTATTGATAAAAGTTAAAAAGTTAGGTCATATTGGCCACAATAATAATAAAGTTTTCTTGCTCAACTCTGATTCTGCCATCAATTTTCTTGTTATATGATCCAAGTTTGTCCTCTAGGTTTAACCCCTTATCTTAATTTTTATGAGTTTAGTTTATTAAATTTTTTTGCCTTGATATCCTTTTTCATTTTTTTGACTTCTTGTTCTCCAATTTATTCAATTATATGTCATTTATCTTATTTTTTCCAAAATCAATCCTCTTGATTTAGTTTTCTTAGTTCTTTAAAGAGCTCAAAGGCGAAATTTGAGTGGTAAAAAGTATGAGTGCAAATTTATATTAAGAAAAAAGTCATAAAAAGTGTAAACATGAGGAAGAGTGACACCTCTTCTTTTAAGTGAAACACATGAGGGAGTGTTCTGTGAGGTATCCTAATAATTTTTTGTAAAAGTAATACTAAGACTTCCATAAACAAAGGTGCAACTCAAGAGGGAGTTTGTGATGTGTCCTTCATGATCAAAGCCATGTAACAACAATTTAAGGGCATGAATACTACATTTGAGATATGAGGGAGAGAATGAAGGAGCAAGCTAATACAACAACAGAGTTACAAAGGAGGCATAGGGAATATAAGGCTCCTAAAGCAAGAAGGCAATTGAAATGTGTCTATAACCATGAAGATGATGAATTTGATGATTGTACTGTGGTTAAAACTACTAACAATAGAAGGGATTAAAGAGATTTTGGGTGGTAAGGCACCTATGACTGTGATTTAGGCAGTATTAAAATGACAATTCCTCAATTCTAAGGTGAGAATGATTCTGATGTGTACCTAGAATGGGAGAAGAAGGTTGAATTGGTTTTTGACTGCCACAACTTTTTTAGGAGAAAAAAGTAAAGCTTGTTGCCATTGAATTGATTGATTATGCTATTATTTGGTGTGATTAACTTGTTTTGACTTAGAGAAGGAGTCATGAATGGCCTATTGATACATGGGAGGAGATGAAGGCTATCATGAGGAGGAGGTTTATCCTTAATTACTATTAGAAGGAGTTGCACCAAAGGCTACAAGGGCTCACTTAGGGCACCAAAAGTGTGGAGGATTACCATAAAGAAATAGAGATTGTCAATGATTAGGGCAAATGTAGAAGAAGAAAGAGAGGCAACCATGGCTTAATTTCTATAGGGCTAAATAAAGACATAGCAAACATGGTTGAATTACAACACTATGTGGAATTAGAAGACATGGTGCACATGGCAATGAAAGTTGAAAGGCAATGTAAATGAAAGGGTTCCACACGGTTTGGGCAAAATTCAGATTCTACCTCATCTTAGAAGCCAAATTGGAATAAAAGGGATTAAAAGACTAATTACAAGCCCAAAGCATAGCTATCCAAGAGCAATACTATAGGTTCTAACAAGGTGACAGGTAATTCTGACCCCTAACCAAGTAGAAATAGAGATGTTAAATGTTTTAAGTGTTTGGGTCGAGGTCACATTGCATCTCAACATCCAAATAAGTGTACAATGATCTTGAAAGGTAACAATGATGTTGAAACTGCAAGTGAATCAGATGATGATTTTGTGCCATCATTAAAGAGTGAAAGTGATGGAGAGTAGTATTTGGTTAATGGAGTAGCTCTTGTCACAAAATGAGCATTGAATGTGCAAGTGAAGGAAGAAAATGAGGTGCAGGGAGATAACATAGACAAGGTGTCTCATCAAAGATAAGGTATGTAGTATGATTATTAATAGTGGGAGTTGCACTAATGTGGCTAGCACAACTATGGTTGAAATGCTGAATTTACCTACTATGAAACATCCTAGGCCATATAAGCTTCAATGGTTGAATGAGAGTGGTGAAGTCAAGGTAAATAAGCAAGTACTTGTATCATTTTCTATCAAAGATACCTTGATGAAGTTTTATGTGATGTTGGACCTATGCATGCAGGCCATATTCTATTAGGAAGGCCATGGTAATTTGATAGGCAAGTTATGCACGATGACTTCAAGAATCAATACTCTTTTGTAATGAATGAAAAAACTAGTCACCCTTGTACCATTATCACCTCAACAAGCTTATGATGATCAGTTAAGGGTTAAAAATGAGAGTGAATAGAAAATAAAGATTGAAAAAGGGAAAAGAAAGGATAAAACATGAGGACACATGAGAGAGGGAAGAAAACACATTAATTATATGCAAAAGAAAGTGATGTTAAATAGCATTTTAACACTAACTAGTTTGACCCGTCTTTGCCTAGTAATGTTATTTCTCTTTTGCAGGAATTTAAAGATGTATTCCTTGACGATGTCCTAAGTGGATTGCCACCTAAGAGAGGAATTGAGCATCAAATTGATTTTATCCTCGGTACAACCATCCCAAACTAGCCAACATATAGGAGTAATCCTAAGGAGACAAAGGTGCTTCAAAGGTAGGTTAAGGAACTTATTTCAAAGGAATATGTGAGTGAAAGCATCATAAGAACCTTAGAGATAATGGGTGGAAGGCTTCAAACAATGTAAGAGGCCTATTGCACATTTCAGAAGGCCCAATAACATGAGTTAAAGCCAAAAGGATGAAATAAGAACTAAATGGGCTGATTAAGGACATTTAGGCCAACCAAGCTTCAAATGGTGAAAATTCAAGCTTGAAAGCAAGTATAGACCTTATTAATATGATTGGAGTACTTAATGGGTTAGGACTAAGTAATAGCATTCACTCCTAATTAGGAGTTCATTGTCTGTGTAAGAATTTATCCCTAGATAGGAATTCTTCCTAAATAAGGATTTCTCCTAAATAGGAATTTTTGCCTTTTTAGGATTGCTATCTTATCCTATAAATAGGTACCTCCTTGTAGGCTCTATAAGATCACATAATTTTGAGTGAAATAGAAAGTAACGGTTTTTTACCTCAATTCTTTTGAGAACTGAAGAATTTATCAAGAGGTACTTCTTCTTATGTCATTCTACCTAACTTATCACTCCTGGTTCCTTTCTTTACTAGAGTGTGGTGTTCACATCCTTCTTAAATACCCTAGGTTTGTGTTCCTTTGAATATTAGGTCTAGGGTTTGTGTTGTTAACATCTAATTTAGCTTTCCTGGCTATTCCTTGATTCCTTGTGTGTGTTGGGTCCCTACGTCACGTCTTTTTGGGGTTTTCAACATCAGTTGGTATCAAAGCCCAGTTCTAAATTAGGTTAAATCAACTCATTCTTCATTTTTCTACCTTGTGATTTATTTATTTCTATTTATTTTGTCTATTAAGTGCATTACCATTCAAATGCACTAATCTATTTGTCTACAATCCTTCTCTTTTTGCTTGTTGTTTGATATCATAACTATAAAAAAATATGCTAATTTCAATGTCTAAGTATTCTACTATTGTTTTGTGTTGAGCAAAGAAAAGAAAAAAAAAAGGAAAAGCAACGAAAAAAAAAAAAGAAAAGGAAAAGAAGAGGAACAAAAGCAAGAAGGCATCAAATTCAAGTTATTGATAAAAGTTAACAGTTTGGTCATATTAGGCATAATAATAACATAGTTTTCCTAATGATTTTGTGCAAAATTAATACTATGACATCCAAAGAAAAAAGTGCAACTCAGGAGGGAGATAGTGATGTATCCTTCATGATCAAAGCTATGTAACAACAATTTGAGCACATAATCACCAGATTCGGTGATATGGGGGAGAGGATGGACAAGTAAGCTGCTACAATGGCAGAGTTGCAAAGAAGGAATGGGGAATATGAGGCTCCTAAAGCAAGAAGGAAATTAAGACGTGCCTATGACCATAATGATGATGTAAAAGATGATGAATTTAACAATTGAACTATTATGGCTATAACTACCAGCAATAGAAGGGATTGGAGAGATTTTAGGAGGCAAAACACCTATGACCATGATTTAGGTAGTATTAAAATGATGTTTCCTCCATTCCAAGGTAAGAATGATCCTAAAGCATACCTAGAATGAAAGAAGAAGGTTAAATTGGTTTTTGATTGCCATAACTATTCTAAGGAGAAAAAGGTAAAGTTTGTTGCCATTGAATTTACTGATTATACTATTATTTGGTGGAATCAACTTGTTTTGACTTGCAGAAGGAGTCATGAGCAGCCTATTGATACATAGGAGGAGATGAAGGCTATCATGAGGAGGAGGTTTGTCCCTAATCACTATTATAGGGAGTTGCACCAAAGGCTGCAAGGGCATACTTAGGCCACTAAAAGTATAAAGGATTACCACAAGGAGATGGAGATTGTCATGATTAGGGTAAATGTAGAAAAAGAAAGAGAGGCAACCATGGCTTAATTTCTATAAAGGCTAAATAGAGAAATAGCAAACATGGTTGAATTGCAATATTATGTGGAATTAAAAGACATGGTGCACATGGCAATGAAAGTTGAAATGCAACTTAAACAAAAGGGTTCCACACGGTTTACGCAAAATTCAGATTCTACCTCATCTTAGAAGCCAAATTGGAGTAAAAGGGATAAGAAAGCTGATTACAAGTCCAAAGCATAGTTATCCAAGAGCAAAAATGTGGGTTCTAACAAAGAGGTAGGTAATTCTGACCCCCAACCAAGTAAAAATAGAGATGTTAAATGTTTTAAGTATTTGGGTCGGGGTCACATTACATATCAACGACCAAATAAGTGTGTAAAGATCTTGAGAGGTAATGGTGATGTTGAAACTGCAAATGAATCAGATGATGATTTTGTGTCATCATTAAAGGGTGAAAGTGATGGAGAGTAGTATCCGATTGATGGAGTAGCTCCCGTTATAAGGCAATCAATGAATGTGGAGGTAAAGGAAGAAAATGAGGTGCAATAAGATAACATCTTTCAGACAAGGTGTCTCATCAAAGATAAGGTATGTATTATGATTATTAATGGTGGGAGTTGCACTAATGTTGCTAGCATAACTATGGTTGAAATGCTCAATTTTCTTACCATATAAGCTTTAATGGTTAAATGAGAGTGGTGAAGTCAAGGCAAATGAGCAAATGCTCATGTCATTTTGTATCAAAAGGTACCATAATGAAGTTTTATGTGATGTTGTACCTATACATGTAGGCCATATTCTATTAGGAAGGTCATGGCAATTTGACAGGTGAGTTACGCATGATGGCTTCAAGAATTGATATTCCTTGGTAATGAATGAAAAACCAGTCACTCTTGTACCATTATCACCTCAACAAGCTTATAAGGATCAATTAAGGATTAAAAATGAGAGTGAATAGAAAAATAGATTGAAAAAGGGAAAAAGAAAGGATAAAACATGAGGACATAAGAGAGAGGGAAGAAAACAAAGGATTTTTATGCAAAAGAAAGTAATGTCAAAAGAACATTTTATGTCGAATAGCCTATAATTGTAATTTTGTATAAAAAGGCTTATTTTAACACTGCTAAGTTTGACCCGTCTTTGCCTAGTAATGTTATTTCTCTTTTGTAGGAATTTGAAAATGTATTCCTTAACGATGTCCCAAATGAATTGCCACCTTATAAAGGAATTAAGCATCAAATTGATTTTATCCTTAGTGCATCTATCCTAAATCAGCTAGCATATAAGAGTAATTCTAAGGAGACAAAAGAGCCTCAAAGGTAGATTGAGGAGCTTCTTTCAAAAGGATATATGAGGAAAAGTATGAGTCCTTGTGTTGTTCTTATCCTACTTGTACTCAAGAAAAATGGGACTTAGAGGATGTGTGTTGACGGTTAAGCGATCAACAAAATCACTGTAAAGTATAGTCACCTTATACCTAGGTTAAATGACATGTTGGATAAATTGCATGGTTCGTGTGTCTTTTTTGAGATTGATTTGAAAAATGGATATCACCAGATTAGGATGAGAGAGGAAGATGAGTGGAAAACAAATTTCAAAACTAAGTACAGTTTGTATGAATAGCTTGTTATGCCATTTGGTCTCACTGATGCACCAAGTACTTTTATGCAACTAATAAATCATGTTTTATGTCCATCCATTGGAAAATTTATGGTTGTGTATTTTGATGACATTTTGGTCTGCATTAAAAGCCTAAAAGAATATCTTGATCATTTACATTCTATTTTATGAGTTTTACGTTTTGAGAAAATGTATGCTAAGTCAAAGAAATGTTCCTTTCGTACTAATTAGATCACATTTCTTGGCTATATTGTAAGTGCTAAGGTATTGAGGTTGACAAGGAAAAAGTTGGGGCTATCCGTGATTGGCCCACACCTAAGTCAATTAATGATGTGTGTAGCTTTCATGATTTAGCTAGTTTTTAAAGATCCTTTTTTGGGGACTTTATCACCATCACTGCACCACTCATAGAAATTATCAAAAAGAACATGAGTTTTAAGTGGGGTAGTGATCAATACAAGGTTTTTAATTGCATCAAGGAAAAATTAAGTTCTACACCATTACTAGTTTTACCTGACTTTGCAAAAACTTTTGAGGTTGGGTGTAATGCTTCAAGTATTGGCATTGGAGTTGTTTTGATGCAGGAAAGGTGCCCAATTGCCTACTTTAGTAAAAAGCTATATGAAGCAAGCCTTAATTATCCTATTTATGATAAAGAGATGTATATATTGGTACGGGCTTTGGAGACATGGCAACATCACCTTAGGCCAAAGGAGTTTGTCATCCATACTAACCATGAATCCTTAAAGCACTTAAAGGGACAAGGAAAGTGGATTGAATTCATTAAGACCTTTCCCTACATCATCAAATATAAACAAGGTAAGGAAAATGTGATAGTTAATGCATTATCTTGCAGTTATGCTCTAATTTCTACACTTATTGCAAAATTATTAGAATTTGAATATATTAAAGATTTATATATGAATGATCCACTCTGCTAATGTGTATGGAGAGTGTGAGAAGTCAGCCTTTAAGAAGTTTTATAAGTATAAGGGTTTCTTATTTAGGGAAAATTGTTTATGCATGCCTATAAGTTCTTCAAGGGAGTTGGTTATGAGAGAAGCTTATGAGGGAGATCTAATGGGTCATTTCAGAGTTAGGAAAACCCTATATGTCCTAATTGAACATTTCTTTTGTCACATATGAAACTTGATGTTGAGAGATTATGTGAGAAATGCATAACATGCAAACAGGCTAAATCTAGTGTTTTACCCTATGGTCTGTATACCCCTTTGCTCATACCTAGCCATCCATGGGTTAATTTATATATGGATTTTGTACTAAGGTTGACGCAATCAAAAAGGGGTAGAGATTTTATATTTATTATTGTTGATAGATTTTCAAAGATGGCACACTTCATCCCATGTCATAAAATTGGCAATCAAACAATGTGGCTAACTTATTGTTTAGAGAAGTAGTACGCTTGCATGGCATGCCACAGAGCATTGTTTCAGATCGAGATACAAGGTTCTTAAGCTACTTCTAGAAGACTTTGTGGGCTAAGTTAGGTACTAAGCTATTTCTTTCAACTACTTGTCATCCACAAACTGATGGATGGATTGAGAAGGTTAATTGAACTCTTTCTACCCTTTTGCATGCCATTATTCGAATGTATTTGAAAACATAGGAAGATTGTTTACTACATGTCGAGTTTTCATATAATAGGAGTATTCATTCTACTACTAGTTACTCTCTATTTGAATTTGTATATAGTTTTAATCCCTTGACTCCTTTAGATTTGGTGTCTATACCTATCGATAAGTATATTAGCTTAAATGGTGAACGCAAGGCTGACATGGTGAAGAAATTGCATGAGAAGGTGCAACAACATATTGAAAAATGAACTGAGCAATATGCATCTCATGTCAATAAAGGGTGAAAAAAGGTTGTATTTGAACTTGATGATTGGGTTTGGGTGCATATATGCAAGGAACAATTCCTAACTCAGAGGCATTCAAAGTTACAACCTAGAAGAGATGGTCTATTTCATGTTGTAGCACAAATTAATGATAATACTTATAAGTTGGACCTCCCCAGTGAGTATAATATGAATGTAACATTTAATGTTTCTAATCTTTCCCATTTTGATGTAGGTAATGATTCAAGGATGAATCCTTTTAAAGAAAGGAGGAGTGATAAGAACCTTAAAGATGATGGGTGGAAGGCTTCAAAGGATGCAAGAGGTCCATTGCACATTCCAGAAGGCCCAATAACACAAGCTAGAACCAGAAAGATGAAAGAAGCACTAAATGGGCTGATTAAGGACATTCAAGCAAACCAAACTTCAAATGGTATGAATTCAAGTTTAAAAGAGAGTCTAGGCTTTATTAATATTGTTGTTCCCACAGCCTTGTATGGGTTGTAATTGTTGTCAACTAGGGTTAAGTGTGCAAGAAAGTAAAGCCACATGGAAGGGCAAGAAAGTAAAGCCACATATTGAAGGGCAAGAAAGTAAATATGCTGTGTAAGGGCAAGAATGTAAATCTGCCATGTAAACCCTATTAGGGTTTCATGGAAGAGAGTATATAAAGGCCTTGGCAGACAAAACTAGGGCAGAGGGCCAACACAATTGAATAAACAACAACCCTACAGCAACCGGCCAAAAGGAAGAGAGAGCAGAACGGCAAGAGATTAGAAACAACACCACCAGGAGAGCAAACCAGAAACGTCACCACCGGGAGAGCAAACCAGAACGTGCAACCTCCTACAAGCAAACCAGAAACACCTCCTGCAAGCAAACCAGAAACACATCCTGCAAGCAAACCAGAAACGCCTCCTGCAAGGAAACCAGAAACACGTCCTGCAAGCAAACCAGAAACGCACAACCAGCAAGAGGAGAAATAAGAAACAGAGCACCCGGAAGAGAAGACAGCAGACCTGGTATCCGTGAGACCACCTGGAAGAGAAGACAGCAGACTAGAAGCGTGAGGCAGGCCGAGAGATGTGAACCAGAAAAACCAATAGCGTGGGGCAGGCCGTGAGACGTGAAACGGCAGACCAGAAACTTGAGTGCAAGCTGTGAAACCGTGAGACGGTGAAAGCAGGAATTGTGTGAAACAACCTAGAGAAGGAATTCAGCGAAGCATCGGAAAGAACTCAACGTATTTCCAGATTTCTTCAAGAGAGGTTAGAGAGCGTTGCGGTGAACTTCTAAGCGGCAGTGGAGCAGCCTTTCAATTCAACAGAGGCAAGATGAGCTAGACGAAGGGTAGACACAGTAAGTGACACTCTTTGTATTGTACTTGCTTAGTAATTGCAATAGTGAAAGGAGCAGAAGATTAAGACATCCATTGTAACTAGAATTCTCAAGTATAGTGGATAGTCTCGGTAAGGGAGAGTCCCTACCACCGTGGATGTACGTCACCTTGACGGAACCACGTAAATCTCGTGTGTCCTTAATTTGCTTTACGTTCTGTGTTTTGAATTGAGTTGTGAACACAGCTAAAGTATCAGCCAACCCATAACCTAACGAAGACCTAAACAAGAACATCCGAATTGTCTATTAGGCAAGGTGTCTGAAAGGTGACTTTGGGGACTATTGTGATTAGTAGGTAGCAATAAATCTACCTTAGTTGAATCTGAGAAAGAGTTCACTTTTAAGAAGAGATTGAAGTTGTTCACTTTCCTGCGAATTGTGAATTGTGGTGATACTGATTCACCCCCCCTCTCAGTATCACAAACTAGTAGATCCTAGGGTGAAGTTGGGAACTTCAAATATGATTGGAGTATCTAATGGATCAAGGCTAAGTAATATCATTCATTCCACATGTTAAATGTTTTAAGTGTTTGGGTAAAGGTCACATTGCATCTCAATGTCCAAATAAACATATAATGATCTTAAGAGGTAACAGTGATGTTAAAACTGCAAGTGAATCAGATCATGATTTTGTGCCATTATCAAAGGGTGAAAGTGATGAAAAAGAATATTTGGTTAATAGAGTAGCTCTTGTCACAAGGCAAACATTAATTATGCAAGTAATGGAAGAAAATGAGGTGCAACGAGATAACATCTTTCAAACAAGGTGTCTCATCAAAGATATGGTATGTAGTATGATTATTGATGGTGGGAGTTTCACTAATGTTGCTAGCACAACCGTGGTTAAAAAGCTGGATTTACCTATTATGAAGCATCCTAGGCTATATAAATTTCAATGGTTGAATGAGAGTGGTGAAGTTAAGGTAAATAAGCAAGTGGTCATGTTATTTTCTATCAGAAGGTACCGTGTTGAAGTTTTATGTGATGTTGTACCTATGTATGCAGGTCATATTCTATTAGGAAGGCCACGGTAGTTTGACAAGTGAGTCATGCATGATGACTTCAAGAATCAATATTCCTTTGTAATGAATGAAAAGTGAGAATTGATACTTTTGTACCATTATCACCCTAACAAGCTTATGAGGATTAGTTAACAATTAAAAGTGAGGGTGAACAAAAAAAAGAAATTGAAAAAAGAGAAAAGAGAGGAGAAAACATAAGGACATAAGAGAGAGAAGAAAACAAAAAGTTTTTATGCAAAAGAATGTGATGTCAAGAGAGCATTTTAGCCAAACAACCTATAATCATACTTTTGTACAAAGAGACTTATTTTAACACTAACAAGTTTGAACTGTCTTTACCCAGTGTTGTTGCTGCTTTATTGTAGTAATTTGAAGATGTATTCCCTGATGATATCCCAAGTGGATTGTCACCTAAGAGAGGAATTGAGTATCAAATTGATTTCATCCCCTAATGCATCCATCCCAAACTGGCCAATAACTAAGAGTAATTCCAAGGAGACAAAGGAGCTTCAATGGCAAGTTGAGGAACTTATTTTGAAAGGATATATGAGGGAAAGTATGAGTCCTTGTTCAATAACTCTTCTACTTGTACAAGAAAAGTTGAACAAAAGACATGCCAAATGGGGCAAATTCATTTAGACCTTTCTTTACATCATCAAGTATAAACAAGGTGATGATTCGTGGATGAATACTTTCAAGGAGAGGTGGATGGGCGGAAGGCTTCAAAGGATGCAAGAAGTCTATTGCACATTCTAGAAATTCCAATAACATGAGCTAGAGCCAGAAAGATGAAAGAATAACTAAATGGACTAATTAAGGACATTCAGGCCAACCAAGCTTCAAATGATGCAAATTCAAGCTTAAAAGACAGTTTAGGCCTTATTAATATTATTGGAGTACTTAATGGGTCAAGGCTAAGTAATAGCATTCATTCCTAAATAGGAGTTTATTGTTTGTGTAAAAATCTATCCCTAGATAGGAATTCCTCCTAAATAAGGATTTGTCCTAAGTAGGAATTTGTACTTCTTTACAATTGCTATCTTAGCCTATAAATAGGCACCCTTTGTAAGCTTTGGAAAAGTAGAAAATTTTGAGTGGTAAAAGTCAAAGGTGCAAGTTCACATTAGAAAAGGCCATAAAAAGTGTAAAACACAAAGGAGTGTGACACCATTTTTGAGTGAAACACATAAGGGAGTACCTTGTGAGGTATCCTAATCATTTTGTACATAAGTAATACTATGACTTCTAAAGACAAAGGTGTAGCTCATGAGGAAGTTAGTGATGTATCTCTCATGATCAAAGCTATGCAACAACAATTTGAGTGCATGAATACCAGATTTGATGATATAAAGGGGAGGATGGAGGAGCAAGTTAATACAATAGTAAAGTTACAAAAGAGGTATGGGGACTATAAGGCTCCTAATGCAAAAAGGCAAGTGAGATGAGTTTATGATGTAGAAGATGATGAATTTGATGATCAAGCTACTATGGTTAGAATTGCCAATAATAGAAAGGATCGAAGAGATTTTAAGAAGCGAGATGCCTATAATCGTGATTTAGGAAGTATTAAAATGACAATTCCTCCATTCCAAGTTAAGAATGATCATGATGTGTACCTAGAATGGGAGAAGAAGGTTGAATTGGTTTTTGACTACTATAACTACTCCAAAGAGAAAAAGGTAAACCTTGCTGCCACTAAATTTACTAATTATGCTATTGTTTGGTGGGATCAACTTGTTTTGACTAAGAGAAGGAATTGTGAGAGGCCTAATGATACATAGAAGGAGATGAACACTATCATGAGGAGGAGGTTCATCCCTAATCACTATCATAAGGATTTGTACCAAGGGCTATAAGGGTTCACTCAAGGCACCCTAAGTGTGGAGAATTACCACAAAGGAGATGGAGATTGTCAAAATTAGGGAAAATGTAAAAGAAGATAGAGTGGCAACCATGACTTGATTTTTGCAAGGGCTAAATAAAAACATAGCCAATATGGTTAAGTTGCAACACTATGTGGAATTAGAAGACATCGTGCACATGATAATGAGAGTAGAAAGATAACTTAAATGAAAGGATTCCACACAGTTTAGGTAGAATTTAGGTTCTACTTCATCTTGGAAGCCAAATCGGAGTAAAATGGATGATAAGGTCGATTACAATTCCAAAGTCAAGCTATCCAAGAGCAAGAACATGGGTTCTAGTAAGGAGGTAGGTAATTATGATCTCCAACTAAGTAGAAATAGAGATGTTAAATATTTTAAGTACTTGGGAGGGAGCCACATTGCATCTCAATGTCTAAATAAGCGTGCAATAGTCTTCAAAGGTAATGGTGACGTTGAGACTGCAAGTGAGTCAGATAATGATTTTATGCCATCATCAAAGAGTGAAAGTGATGCAGAGGAGTATCCGACTAATGGAGTAGCTCTCATAATAAGGCTAGCATTAAATATGCAAATGAAGGAAGAGAACGAGGTGCAAAGAGATAACATCTTTCATACGAGGTGTCTCATCAAAGATAAGATATGTAGTATGATTATTAATAGTGGGAGTTGCACTAATGTAGCTAGCACAATAATGTTTGAAAATCTAAATTTACCTACTATAAAGTATCTTAGACCATATAAACCTTAATGGTTGAATGAGAGTGATGAAATCAGGGTAAATAAGTAAATACTCATGTCATTTTCTAACCATGAATCCTTGATGCATTTGAAGGGATAAGGAAAGTTGAACAAAAGACATGTCAAGTGATACGAACTCTGATTATTTGTAAACGGAACCTAATACCAATGTTGGTATAGAATCATTCTAACAAAAGTTAAGGGATTTGGAGTTCTGACCCAATGATTATAAATAACCACAAACCAAAATTATAAGATTCAGACGCCACTCCTAACAACAACAACGTTGAAGAAGATAAGTCTATTGAACTAACACACTCAAGTATGAAAGTTTAGAATTAGTTCTCAAAAAACCAAAGAAAATAGCTCATACATTCATCATCTGTCATCCTCCCCTCCAGCCACCCTTTTTATATGCTAACCCCCAAAAATCCTAACTAATAAGATGGACTTATTAAGGAAATTCGTCCAATCTGCCGTTCTTCCCTCCAACCACCATTTTTATATGCTAATCCCCAAAACCCTAGCTAATAAGATAGACTTATTAAGGAAATTCGTCCAATCCACTAAATAATAATAAAACCCATGAACAATAATACCTTGTTGGATATGGTGCCCAAGGAAATTTATTTTGGTTGAAATAGGCTAATTTTTATGGTTGAGACGATAAGGCCATTATGGTAGATTTTGCTGATAAAGGTATCAACATGCTTAATATGTTGTTCAATGCTATGGAAATAGACTAGCACATCATTTATATAAAATATAAAGAATTGTGTATAGTCTTGGAATATACTATCCATAATACACTAAAATTTTGAAGGAACATATGGAAAATTAAATGTTGTATTGTATTTGTCCTTTAATTTGATATGGACTTATCAAAGTTTAGACTTCATATCAAATTTGGAAAAGATTTTTGCTAAATGAAACCTTTGGAAAAGGTATTGTTGGTTTGGAAATGGTCATTAAATCCATTGCAAAGCATCATTAAATGGCTTGTAATTGATTACTAACTAAGGGACTCTTATTTTTTGTGATAGGATCCTCTCAATTAGGATATTATTATCAATTACGTCATTTAATATTTGTCTTTTATTATTTTTGTATTAGTCATTTATTATCTTTGCAGAAATATACATAATTGATGGAGTCCTTTTAGGAGTAGATTTTCCTTAACAATTGAGTTAGACTTTTAAGTATGTATATATGTAATACGTTATGATTTTTTTTTTTACACAATCAAATACATCAAAACTTTTAACTTATTAGAGGTTAATCCCTTCAAAGCAATCATTAGAAGTTGATATTCTTGAAGAGATTAATCCCAAATTTTTTCTATCTTCATAATTTTCTTATTTTCAATCCCTAACTTCTCATCATCTAATATCAAAGCGGTGTTTTGAGAGATTTCACTTCTATTTCATATCTTTACCACCACCACCAAAAAAAAAAATCATTATCTCATTATGACTTTACAACATTTATTAAATTTTTTCAAAACTAGATTTTCTCATATTGAAAAATCGATATCTCTTATTTAAGAGTCTCTCAAGTGGCTTAATCATATATTTTTGCAGTTATTATCAATTAGAAGACAATGGATTTGCCACTAAGTTGAAGGAAACAAAACTTGCCAATAAGCCATTTGATATCAAATTGAAAAGCACTGTTGACAAGACCAATTTAGAGCATGACATTATGAAAGGCAAAAATTCTAGTGAGCTTATTATTCCTTTGGCTAAATATTTTAACTTGCCTTTTATAAAGATTAATGGATCTTTCAACAAGTCATATTGGTTGATTCGAACAAAATAACTTACTTCTTCAGAGATGTGTAACAAGTGCAATCTATGAGTCATAGTTGGTAAAAATTTTTCATTATAAGATAAAACCCTTTGTTAGGAATCATTTTTATTACTTATAGAGGACTAAAAAATTACTTGACATTGATTGTTTGTCAACTTTAAGAGATATTTTTTAGAATCTTTTGAAAAGAAATTATAGTGTTAAAGTTAATGAAACTTTTGTTCATTATACAAAAAAAAGTTATGCAAAAAAAAGTCGTATCGAAGAAGATAGTTGATCAAAATAAAATGTTCTAAGAGTTATTGTTGTTCCCACAGTCTTGTATGAGTTATAATTGTTGTCAATCAAATTTAAGTGTGCAAACAGAAGTGATATCTCAGGAATTACAGGATAAGACTAGTATGTCAAATAACCTCGTAAAGTGATCTCCTTGGAGTGAACTTGTAAAGGGAGTTTAGCATTGCTTAAGTCTTAGTGTGACAGTATGATAGGGTTGTATATGGATAATAAGTACATAAGAAGTTAAATCTGCAAGTCCGTAAGCCTGTCCTTAGACTAAGTCTAGGAGCAAAAGTCCGAAGGAAGTGTCCGTAAAATAGTCCGCAGGAGGAGTCTAAGAAAATTTCGTAAAGTGGTCCGCAGGAGAAGTCCGAAAGATGAGTTCGTAAGATGGTCCACAGGATGATTCCATAAAAAGATTCCGTAACATTGGTCCATAAGAAAACCACTCCATAGGATGAACAGTGGATTTTGGAGTTACAGAGTAATTCCGTAGGAACGGAGCAATTCCGGAAGCGAATGAACAGTGAAGTCCGAGGCTACGGAGCAATTCCGTAGTTATGGAGTAATTCCATGGTTACGGAGTGATTCCTGAGGAGTAGAATAATTCCGGGGTTACGGATAGACAAGGAGTCCAGAAGAAAGGAAGGTTATGGAATTTTAACTTAACATTTTTGGAAGATGGGCAGTTACAGGGGCAATTTCTTCTGTATATTTTTAATTGTTCATGGAAAATCCTGGCCATTCATTCAAGCATTCAGAGGATGAGATTTCAGTAGAAAGAAAAGAGCAAGAAAGGAAGTCTACCGTAGCTACAGTAAACCCTACCAAGGTTTCCATAGAGGGCAGTATATAAATCAAGACTGATCTCTTGTGTGTGTGTGAGACAACCTAATGAAGACATTCTGTGAAGTTTAGAGAGAACTCAACGAATTTCCAAATTTCTTCAAGAGAGGTTAGAGAGTGTTTTGGTGATCTTCCAAGCAGCAGTGAAGCAGCCTATTCAAATCAAGCAGAGGCAAGACAAGCTAGAAGAAGGGTAGACACAGCAAGTGACACTCTTTGTATTGTGATTGCTTTGCATTTGTAAGAGTAAAAGGAGTAGAAGATTAAGACATCCATTGTAACTTCATTGTAATTATAGGGGATACCACACTGATATTCTCAAGTATAGTGGATTGTCTCGGTAGAGGAAGAATCCCTACCACCGTGGAGTAGGTCACTTTGGCCAAACCACGTAAATCTCTTTTGTCCTTGTTTTGAATTTACATTCTGTGTTTTGAATTGAGTTGTGAACAAAGCTAAAGAATCATCAAACCCATAACCTAAAAGAATACCTAATCAAGAACAACCAATCCGTTTAATAGGTAAGGTGTCTGAAACGATGATATTGATTCCCCCCCTCAATATCATAGACTAGTAGATCTCAGGGTGAAGTTGGAAACTTCAATTGGTATCAAAGTCTGGTTCATTAGTTTGAAGCTTAACAGCTTAGTGTACTAGTTTGAAGGGTTTCAGAAGTGTTAATTTGTTTAGCATATTGAGAAATGGATGCCAGTACCAGCACCAGCACTACTTACAGCAAGAAAGTTCCAATCTTCAATAAAACCAACTACCTATGTGGAGAGCGAGAATGCAGGTGGTATTTGCAACCATGGGCATAGACGTGGTGAAATTAGTACAGGAGGGTTTTGTGCCTCCAAAAGAAGGTAAAGATCCAACCCCAAAGGAATTAAGGCAATTTGAGATCAATAGGAAGGCCTTAAATGTCATCATTTCAGCATTAATAGATGCTGAATTAGCTAAAATTATGGACTGTAAATCTACTAAGGAGATATGGGAAAGATTGCAGAAGGTCTATGAAGGTGATGGCAAAATGAAGGAGGCCAAGCTTCAAGTTTTCAAGGAGAAATATGAATCTCTTAGAATGCAGAAAAATGAGACAGTCCAAGAGTTCTTTACCAGGGTTATTGATGCTATAAATGACCTTAGAAGTCATGGGAAGAACAAGAAGGACTCATCTATTGTGAAGAAAATTTTGAGAATTCTGCCTAAGAGGTTTGCCTTAAAGGTGGCAGCCATAGAGGAGAGTAGAGATCTCAATTTTATGTCACTGCATGATCTCCAGTGCAATCTCATTGCATATGAAATAAGAATAAAGTCAAATGAAATCTCCTCAACATCAAAGCGATCAAAAGAGGCAGCTTTCAAAGTTATGAAACACTTGAAAATAGGAGAAGAGGAAGAATCATCCAGTGAGGATGATGATGATGATGATGATGATGATGATGAGGAAGAAAGTGAAGGTGAAGTGTTGGCTTACTTCACAAGGAAATTCAAAAAGGGGTCTAAGAAGGGAAAATGACAATTGTCCTTGAGATGTTATCATTGTGGGAAGACTGGACACTTTGTTTCTTAGTGCAAAGTGAAACTTGATGATGACGATAAGGATGGTGATAATGAGCAGGATTCAAAATGGAGAAGACCATCATCCAAATCAAAGAAGTCCAACAAGAAGACTGCCAACCCACAGAAGAAGAAGAGAGGCTCATTCAAGAGTTATATAAGTCAGACAAAAGAAGCTGATGAGGAGGAAGATGTAGACTCATCAGATTAGCATGCCTTTATGGCATCAGCTCAATGTGGTAGTTCAACCTCTAAAGAGGAAGAGGAGGTTGATGAAGAAAAACCAGATCTTGAAGCTAAGTTAGAAGCAGCTTCAAAGGAGATAATCAGAAGGGGTAAACCATAAGAAGGTTGGAGGCCTATATAAAACAAGTTGAAGCAAAGATTGAGGAAGTAGAAAGTCAAAAAGATGAAATAAGGGCTGAACATATTGACTTAAAGAGAAGATTTGAAGAACATATCAAAATATGTGAAGACCTTACAATGGAGCTTGCCTCAAGGACTTCAACAATTGAAGAAATGGAGATAGAGTTGCTGAGACTCCTGCAACAACTCAAAAAGAGTGAAGAGAACTTGCAGAAGCTTAAAGTGGTAGGAGAAACAAGCTCTGCAAGAGAAAAGAAGAATGAAGAGAAAGTGTAGCAATCTAAGGCTACACTGCCTAAAGAGAATGAGACTTTAGTGTGGACCCTAATGCCATTACCTCCTATGAAGTGCCTGACATTATGGCCTTGTATGAGAAGACACTTGGAGGTGGTCCGAGTGGTGGGGCTGCATATGCTTCATCTACTAAGGGAGATGATGTAAATATCATCTCCGCATTATCCAATGCAACTATTGACACAGCAACACAACCTGTGCAACATGCTAAAGGCCCAAACCCTAAAGATTCCTTGGAAAAGGATGCATTTGTGAGGCAGATGGGGGTGACCCCATCAAGTCAAAATCCAGACTTGTTCAGAGATTTGCTAGGCTAGAGCCGGATGTCTATAGTGAGATTAAATGTTATGCGATTTTCTTAGTCTTTCCAAGAGTGGCTGGCTATATACCATGGGCAATCATTGGTAGACGAACCTTGTGGTAAAACAGGTCGCCCCTTGAGCCTCCGTGGAATGGATTGAGTTGGTCACCTGAAGTGTTAGATCAGGTGCTGGTTTTATGTTTATTGCTGAGCGACTATGGGTTTATTGCACAACAGAACCGACTTAAAAGTACCTTGGGGTGCTTTTCTTTTCTGCAAGTCGCTGCCTTGGCTTCCCCACTAGTGTTGATAACAATGCATCTTTGGATTGGCATTGGAGCTCACCCCGGACAAATGGGATTGTTATGCATCCTTCTGACAAGACGGGCCATTTTGTTGTTTAATCATCCTGTATCAATGCATTTTCTGATGGGAGAAGGGGAGGCGCAGCGGAGTATAAATAGCCCCAAAAAAAAACTTCTCCTGCTTACTTGAACTAGTGAAGAGATGATTAAATAACAAAAATGGCAATGCAGATAAACTACACAAGAGAATACACCAATTTTACGTGGAAAACCCCTTCAAATCAAAAAAGGGGAAAAACCATGAACACTCTGAATCAGAGGTCAACTCCACTATAATCAAGTGAGTATAATAGAGGTACACAACCTCAATTACATTAAACAAATTGAACACAATTCAATTTGGATTAAACAAGAGACTTGTGAGTTAAGCAAGACAAACCAACCACATTCTGTCAACTACAACTCAACACGTAGACCTCAAGGCAGTAATCCAACCGTTCAAGATGAATCTCCAGATGTCCCCTACCAGCTGTCCAAATTTCAGTTCAATTGGACCACGGATCAATAATCATCAACACGGTTTACCAATTCTGCCACAGATGAGAGAGTAGAGAGTTACCAGAATCGAGAGGCTTCGGTTCAAATAGAAAACCTGACCTTTCAGTTCACAAAAACCCAATCCAACCATTCACAAATAAGATCTATGTGTCTTCAAACTACTGACCAAAAATCAGCTCGATCGAACCACAAACAGTCTTTCAATTATACGGTTGATCAAAACTGTCACAGATGAAAGAACAGAGAGTTACCAGAGTCGAGAGGTTTCGATTCGAATAGAAAACCTAACCTTTCAGTTTACAGAAATCAGATCCAACTGTTCACAATCAAGATCTATGTGTCCTTCAACTGCTGACCAAAAATCAGTTAGATCGGACCACAAACAGTCATTCAATTACTCGGTTGATCAAAACTACACACAGAAAATTGCCCAGAGAATAGACCTACGAAAACTGAAGAGAAGTAGGACTTACAATACTCGAAATCTAATCTCCACCATTAAGAAACAAGAATTAAACGTCCTCTATCAATCAACCAAGTTTGAAGCTGATCGGACAAAGAAATCTCTTCCAACTGCAAGATCAAAGAGACTGTTTCTTTCCCTTTGTTTTTCTTTTCTTTCTCAGGCGGCGACAGCTCTCTCTCTCTGTTTTTCTTTTTTTTTTTTTCTCTCATGGGCGACCGCTGTCTCACATGCACATTAAGCTTATTTTAGTTAAAGGGGTATTTATACCTCTTTAATATTTTTAGGTATTATAGTCCACATAGGAAGGGAACCTAACATTTTCCCCTGTTTTAGGGTTTCGATGGTAGGTATTGTCTGCTAGACACAAGAGTTCCTAGACCTATGCAATTTTGCGGTAAATCTAATGCTGAATGACCATTTGTGTTAATAAAGCAATTTTTGCTCCAAACTCACATTTTATAATATTCGATTTCGAAATATCAGAGAAGATTATAGTAAATATTTCATGTAGCAGAATTAGAATGTAGAAGTTACCAAAACTGTAGAGGACAAGTATTTCTAACAAAAATAAATTTTGATTAATCTTTTGTGATATCTCTCAAATTATTAGTTAAGTCTTGAGCAATACTTTTAAAAAATGTTTATAAGTATTTAGACAAATAATTTTTAAAATAAATTTATAAAAATTATTTAAGGTAGTTAAGATAATGTAAAAATAATATTTTATTTTAAAAAATGTTCTTATATTAACATTTTATAAGTAAAAGGTTTCACTCATGATATTTTCTCTAATTATAAATTAATTTTTTGTAGAGTTGATTATAATAAAATAATTTTATAATTTTATTATATTATTAAAATAATTTAATAAAAATAAGTCACTCTCAAGGTAATAGATAATTTTTATTAAACTAAATATGATCATGAATGATAATTTTACATTAATAAAAGTAATAAAAGTAAAAGAGACTTTAGTTTTTTAATACTTATTTGAAAGTAAAAAATATAATTTAAAAAATATTATGAAAATCTTAATAATTTAAAAATATAAGTTTACTTTTGTAATTGGTTTAATATATATATATATAT
>JAHOYR010000006.1:5067686-5136022 GCA_023213295.1 Bruguiera hainesii
TAAAGATAATAATTTTAATGTTAATAAATCTCAAAAACAAAGTTGACCAACCTATAGAAATAAAATTATAATCACTATACATCTCTTGGAATAATATAAATTTAGTATACAAATAAAACAATTATAGTTTCTTCTTTTAAAATATCAAAAGTAAATCCAAATTTAATATTTATCACTTAAAAAAATAAAAAATATATAGAATAAGAATATTATACCAACATAATATTAAACATTATTGCTTAGTAAATTTAAGAATTAGAAAATAATTATCCATAATCTTTTGAGAAATCATTTAAAAACTTAATAATATATCTAAACCTTTATTTACACCATTAAAAATACTTATTGAGAGTAAAATCAAATTAAGAACAAAATTTGAAGATCTTTTAGAAAAAAATAATACAAAATTTAAGAATCTTAAAAGCTAAAAGTAAAGCTGAAACAAAGAAAAAAGTACATACTTTAACAAAAGATAGTGAAATTGAGATAAAAAATTTACAATAGCAATTTAAAGAAGATTTAATTATAAATAAAATACATAATAAATATAATATTTTCAAATAAAGCTATAACTAATAGTTTATTAGTTGATTTTACAAGAATACTAAAAGAATGATAGGATAATTATTTAACAATGAAAGAAAGAAGTATTAAGTATAACAAAATTGGTTACTAGCAATAAACCTATAAAAAGAACACCTAATACACAAATAAAAACATAATTAAAAGATAATGTTACTAATACTTTACTTTATACTATTTCCAAACACTTTATTAGAGATCTAAATTAATTTCAGAAAGAATCTTTTAAAATATTTCTAAATTTAAATTGTCTAACTATACAAAACTTCATATGTTTTAAACTAAGGCTTTTGTTAGAAGAGATTGCAATTATTCTTTTTAGAAAGAAGTATTCATTGTGGGATTACCAAAATTACCGGTTGAAAATGTTAGAATGAGAATTATGAATGTATACAATAAAAACATTCCTTATGATTTGTTAATATATGGAGAAATTATTACATATATACATAACAAAAGATTACAACTATGTATTGATTTAAAATTAAAATGAAAATGAAAATGAAAAATGAAATGCAAATAAGTAGAAAAGAAGTAGGATCCTCGTTATAAATTTAATAAGTTTAAACCAAAAAAAAAAATTGCTCAAAATACAAAGAAATAAATAGTTTGTTATAAATGTAATCAAGTAACACATTACAAAAATAAAAAAAAAATGTCAAACTCAGATGTTGAATTAATAAATGAATATAGTTATGATATATTAGAAATTCAAGAATAATCAACTCCTTATACAAGCAATAATGAAAGTAAAGAAGAGATGAAAATATTTACTACACATATATGCATTAATGTTATTAGAAAAGATAAATAATTTTTAATAAGCATAATAGATAAGATTAATAATCTAGAAATAAGGAAAGAATATTAATAAAATTAAAAGAACTAATATCTAAAGAAATAATTACTAAAATTAAACAACCTTATTTTTAGAAAATATATACACTTGATTTTCTTCTAATAGTAATACAATTACTATCAAGGATTTACAATAAGAGATTAGGAATGAAACTTTTGAAATAGAATTACTAAGAAATGATATTCATTTAATAAAACAAAAAATAAATATTAATGAATATAAAAAGAAATCAACTACAAAAAATCTTAATATTGAAGTTTCTCAAATAGAATCCTTAAACATTATAAATAGAATAAAGTTTTAAAAATGGTATACAAAAGTAAATTTAATAATAAACTATGAACATCATATGACATTAATTGTCTTAGTTACTCATATATGTAAATAAGAAATATGTTTCAAAAATACTTTCATTTAAGTAAAAGATTTAAGCCATGCATTAATTTTAAGAACACCTTTTCTTATATAAATTTATCCTTTTAGTATAAATTCATAAGGAATACTTACTACAATTACTAACAAAGAAATTTGTTTCTAATTCAAATCTAAACTAATAATGTATGAAGTTAATTCATTGAAAGGTGCATCAATATTTAAACAGCTTATATTAATACAAAAAAGAAAACATTTACATTTTCTAAATCAAGAAATAAATTATAAAGCAATAAAAAGAGATATACAAAAAGAATAAAATCAAAAAATCATTAAATGTTTTTCTAAACAATGTGAAAGTGAGGTTTATGCAAAAATTTCAATGACATTTTCAAGCGTGAAAAAACTATTGAAATATTATCATGCATAAACAATTTTGTTGAAATAAATGTTCTTACTAAAGCAAGAACTCTACAAATGAATAACAAATTATTAGAATATTGTAAAATAGAAATAAATGAATTATTAAATAAAAGAATACTTAGGCCATGAAAATCACTATGATCGTGCTCTATTTTTTATGTTAACAATCAATTAGAGATAGAAAAAGGTGTCTTAAGATTAGCAATGAATTACAAATTGTTGAATAAAGTACTTGAATAAATTAGATATTTAATTCATAATAATAATCATTTTTTCTAAGTTTGATATAAAATAGGATTTTGGTAGATATAAATAGATGAAAAAATATTAAATTGCTTTTACTGTTCCCTTTGAAAATTATGAATGGAATGTTATATTATTTGACCTTAAAAATGCATCACTTGAATTTCAAAACATTTTGAATGATATATTTAACACTTATATAAATTTATAATTGTTTATATAAATGATGTTTTATTATTATTGAAATCTATAACTAAACATTTTAATCATCTTAAGAAATTCTCTTCTATAACATTATTAAAAATATTGGTTTAGTTTTCACAATGCAATTTGACATGATGAATATAATTTTAGTGTACAAACATGTTAATTAAATAAAAACGAATGTAATGAACTCTAAAAAGAAATTAGCCCATTACGCTCTAAAGCTATATGGTTGACCCAATATTAAAGTTTGGAATTGGAATTTATAACAATCATCCATTAAAGTGTATTTTATATAATTGAGTCCATTACTTTTATTTTGGCAAACTAACATATTCAAATCTTTAGTTTATCTCACCATTGAAAGTACAATGGAATTAAAAATTATTTAAAAAATAAAAACATTGCATTATTTTAATTTTTAGAATTTTATTGTCTTACAGGTAGTAATTATTCGTCAATACTTAAGTGAATTTAATTTTTGTAATTTTTTTAATTGTCTCCATTTCCACAATGCAATTAGATGTGATTAATATAATTTTAGTGTAAAAACATGTTGATTAAATAAAAGCGAATACAATAGACTCTAACAAAAAATTAGCCCACTACACTCTAGAGTTATATGCTTGATCCAATATTAAAACTTGAGATTGGAATTTATAATAGTCATTCACTAAACTGTATTTTGTACAATAGAGTCTCACACTTTTATTTTTGTTCAATTATTCAAAAATGATGCTTATCCCACCATTGAAAATGCAATGGTAATAAAAGTTATTAAAAATATAAAAACATTGTATTATTTTAATTATTAGAATTTTAAAGTCTTATAGAGAAAAATTCTTAGTTAATACTCAAGTGAATTTAAATTTGGTAATTTTTTTACACTTCTCCATTACCACAATGCAATTTGAAATCCTTTATATAATTTTAGAATGCAAACATGTTAATTAAATAAAAGCGAATGCAATGGACTTAAGTAAGAAATTAGCCTACTACGCTCTATAGCTATATGTTTGATCCAACATTAAAACTTGGGATTGGAATTTATAATAGTTATCTACTAAAATGTATTTTGCACAATTGATTCTCTTTTATTTTTGTTCAATTAACATATTCAAAAATTGTGTTTATCTCACCATTAAAAATGCAATGGTAATAAAAATTATGAAAAATATAAAAACATTGCATTATTTTAATAATTAGAAATTTTAAAGTCTTACAAGGAGAAATTCTTAGTTAATACTCAAGTGAATTTAAATTTGGTAATTTTTTTAATTGTCTTCATTACCATAATGCAATTTGACATGATTTATATAATTTTAGTATGCAAACATGTTAATTAAATAAAAGCGAATGCAATGGACTCAAGTAAGAAGTTAGTCCACTACGCTCTAAATTATATGATTGACCCAACATTGAAACTTGGAATTGGAATTTATAATAGTGATCCATTAAAGTGTATTTTATACAATTGAGTTCATTGCTTTTATCTCGATAAGCTAACATATTCAAATATTGGGTTTATCTCACCATTGAAAATTCAATCAAATTAAAAATTATTTAAAAAATCAAATTATTGCATTATTTTAATTTTTAGAATATTAATGCCTTACAAGTAGTAATTCTCCGTTAATACTTAAGTGAATTTAAATTTTGTAATTTTTTTCATTGTCTCCATTTACATAACGCAAGTTGACACGATTTATATAATTTTAGGGTACAAATATGTTAATTAAATAAAAGTGAATGCAATGGATTCTAATAAGAAATTAGCCCACTACGCTCTAGTGCTATATGCTTGATCCAACATTAAAGCTTGAGATTGGAATTTATAATAGTCATCCGCGAAACCGTATTTTGTATAATTGAGTCCCTTACTTTTATCTTTGTCCAATTAACATATTCAAAAATTATGTTTATCTCACTACAAAAAATGCAATAGTAATAAAAATTATTAAAAATATAAAAACATTGCATTATTTTAATTTTTTAAATTTTAAAGTTTTACAAGTAGTAAATTTTCGTTAATATTCAAGTGAATTTAAATTTTGTAATTCTTTTAATTGTCTCCATTTGCACAATGCAAGTTGACATAACTTATATAATTTTAGTGTACAAATATGTTAATTAAATCAAAGGAAATGCAATGGATTATAATAAGAAATTTGCCCACTATACTCTTGAGCTATATGCTTGATCCAACATTGAAACTACGGATTGAAATTTATGATAGTCATCCATTAAAATATATTTTGTTAAATTTAGTCCCTTACTTTTATTTTTGTTTAATTAACATCTTCAAAACTTATGTTTATTGCACTACAATAACTGCAATGGTCATAAAAATTATAAAAAATATAAAAACATTGTATTATTTTAATTATTAGAATTTTAAAGTCTTACAAGAAGAAATTTTTCATTAATACTCAAGTGAATTTAAATTTGGTAATTTTTTTAATTATCTCCATTACCACAATGCAATTGACATAATTTATGTAATTTTGGTATGCAAACATGTTAATTAAATAAAAGCGAATTTAATGGACTCATGTAAGAAGTTAGTCCACTACACTCTAGAGCTATATGGTTGACCCAACATTAAAATTTGGAATTGGAATTTATAATAGTCATCCATTAAAGTGTATTTAATACAATTGAGTCCATTGCTTTTATTTTGGCAAACTAACACTTTCATTTATTTGGTTTATCTCACCATTGAAAATGCAATCAAATTAAAAATTATTTAAAAAATAAAATCATTGCATTATTTTAATTTTTAGAATATTAATGTCTTAGAGCTAGTAATTCTTCGTTACTATTTAAGTGAAATTAAATTTTGTAATTTTTTTAATTGTCTCCATTTACATAACACAAGTTGATATGTTTTATATAATTTTAATGTACAAATATGTTAATTAAATAAAAATGAATGCAATGGACTCTAATAAGAAATTAGCCCACTACCCTTTAGAGCTATATGCTTGATCTAACATTGAAATTTGGGATTGAAATTTATAATA
The DNA here is from genome assembly GCA_023213295.1 of Bruguiera hainesii. Taxonomy (NCBI): domain Eukaryota; kingdom Viridiplantae; phylum Streptophyta; class Magnoliopsida; order Malpighiales; family Rhizophoraceae; genus Bruguiera; species Bruguiera hainesii. Next base: position 5,073,393 of record JAHOYR010000006.1, read on the forward strand.
ATCATCTGCTAAACTGTATTTTATACAATTGAGTCCCTTACTTTTATTTATGTGCAATTAATATATTCAAAAATTATGTTTATCTCACTACAGAAAATGCAATGGTAATAAAAATTATTAAAAATATAAAAACTTTGTATTATTTTAATTATTAGAATTTTAAAGTTTTATAGGGAGAAATTCTTGGTTAATACTTAAGTGAATTTAAATTTAGTAATTTTTCTACACTTCTCCATTACCACAATGCAATTTGACATGATTTATACAATTTTAGTATGCAACCATGTTAATTAAATAAAAGCAAATGCAATGAACTCAAGTAAGAAATTAGTCCACTACGCTTTAGAGCTATATGGTTGACCTAATATTGAAACTTGGAATTGGAATTTATAACAATCATCCATTAAAGTCTATTTTATATAATTGACTCCATTGCTTCTATTTTGGCAAACTAACATAATCAAATATTAGATTTATCTCACCATTGAAAATGCAATTAAATTAAAAATTATTTAAAAAATAAAATCATTACATGATTTTAATTTTTAGAAGATTAATGTCTTACAAGTAGTAATTCTTTGTTAATATTTAAGTAAATTTAAATTATGTAATTTTTTTAATTGTCTCTATTTACACAATGTAAGTTGACATGATTTATATAATTTTAGCGTACACATATGTTAATTAAATAAAAGTGAATTTAATGGACTCATGTAAGAAGTTAGTCAATTGCGCTCTAGAACTATATGGTTGACCTACTATTAAAACTTGGAATTGGAATTTATAATAGTCATCCATTAAAGTGTATTTGATACAATTGAATCCATTGCTTTTATTTTGGCAAACTAACATATTCATTTATTTTGTTTATCTCACCATTGAAAATGCAATCGAATTAAAAATTATGTAACAAATAAAATCATTGCATTATTTTAATTTTTAGAATATTAATGTCTTAAAGCTAGTAATTCTTTGTTAATATTTAAGTGAAATTAAATTTTTTAATTTTTTTAATTGTCTCCATTTACACAACGCAAATTGACATGATTTATATCATTTTAGTGTACAAATATGTTAATTAAGTAAAAGCAAATGCAATGGACTCTAATAAGAAATTAGCCCATTACGCTCTAGAGGTATATGCTTGATCCAACATTGAAACTTGGGATTGGAATTTATAATAGTCATCTACTAAACTGTATTTTGTACAATTGAGTCCCTTACTTTTATTTTTATTCAATTCACATATTTAAAAATTATATTTATCTCACCATTGAAAATGCAATGGTAATAAAAATTATTAAAAATATAAAAACATTGCATTATTTTAATTATTAGAATTTTAAAGTCTTATAGGGAGAAATTCTTAGTTAATACTCAAGTGAATTTAAATTTGGTAATATTTTTAATTGTCTCCAATACCACAATGTAATTTGACATGATTTATATAATTTTAGTGTAGAAATATGTTAATTAAATAAAAGCAAATGCAATGGACTTAAGTAAGAAGTTAGTTCATTATGCTCTAGACCTATATGCTTGACCAAACATTGAAATTTGGAATTGGAATTTATAAGTCATCTATTATGGTGTATTTTATACCATTAAATCGATTGTTTTTATTTTGGCAAACTAAGATATTTAAATATTAGGTTTATCTCACCATTGAAAATGCAATGGAGTTAAAAATTATTTAAAAAAAATCATTGCATTATTTTAATTTTTAGAATTTTAATGTTTTACAGGTAGTAATTGTTCGTTAATATTTAAATGAATTTAAATTTTGTAATTCTTTTAATTGTTTCCATTTCCACAATGCAAGTTGGCATGATTTATATAATTTTAGTATACAAATATGTTAATTAAATAAAAGCGAATGCAATGAACTCTAATAAAAAGTTTGCCACTATGCTCTAGAGCTATATGCTTAATCCAACATTGAAACTTGGAATTGGAATTTATAATAGTCATCCACTAAATTGTACTTTGTATAATTAAGTCCCTTACTTTTATTTTTGTTCAATTAATATATTCAAAATTTATGTTTATCTCACCATTGAAAATGCAATGGTAATATAAATTATTAAAAATATAAAAATATTACATTATTTTAATTATTAAAATTTTAAACTCTAAAAGGGAGAAATTCTTGGTTAATATTCAAGTGAATTTAAATTTGATAATTCTTTTCATTTTCTCCATTACCACAATACAATTTGGCATGATGTATAAAAATTTAATCTGCAAACATGTTAATTAAATAAAAGCGAATGCAATGGACTTAAGTAAAAAGTTAGTCCACCACACTCTAGAACTATATGCTTGACCCAACATTGAAACTTGGAATTGGAATTTATAACAATCATCCATTAAGGTGTATTTTATACAATTGAGTCCATTGTTTTTATTTGGGCAAACTAACATATTCAAATATTAAGTTTATCTCACCATTGAAAATTCAATGAAATTAAAATTTATTTAAAAAATAAAATAATTGCATCATTTTAATGTCTTATAGGTAGTAATTCTTCGTTAATACTTAAGTGAATTTAAATTTTGTAGTTTTTTTAATTGTCTCCACTTACACAACACAAGTTGACATGATTTATATAATTTTAGTATACAAATATGTTAATTAAATAAAAGCAAATGAAATGGACTCTATTATGAAATTATCCCATTATGCTCTCGAGCTAGATGTTTGATCCAACATTGAAATTTGGGATTGGAATTTATACTAGTCATCCGTTAAATTGTACTTTGTACAATTAAGTCCATTACTTTTATTTATGTTTAGTTAACATATTAAAAAATTATGTTTATCTTACCATTGAAAATGCAATGGTAATACAAATTATTAAAAATATAAAAACATTACATTATTTTAATTATTAGAATTTTAAAGCTTTACAAGGAGAAATTCTTGGTTAATATTCAAGTGAATTTAAATTTTCTAATTATTTTAATTGTCTCCATTACCATAATGCAATTTGACATGATTAATATAATTTTAGTGTACAAACATGTTAATTAAATAAAAGGGAATGCAATGGACTCTAATAAGAATTTAGTATACTACGCTCTAGATCTATATGCTTAACTCAACATTGAAGTTTGGGATTAGAATTTATAATAGTCCTTCATTAAAGTTTATTTTATATAATTGAGTCCATTGGTTTTATTTTGGCAAACTAACATATTCAAATATTAGGTTTTTCTCCCTATTGAAAATGCAATGGAATTAAAATTTATTTAAAAAATAAAATCACTGCATCATTTTAATTTTTAAAATTTTAATGTCTTATAGGTAGTAATTCTTCGTTAATACTCAAATGAATTTAAATTTTGTAATGTTTTTAATTGTCTCCACTTACACAACGCAAGTTGACATGGTTTATATAATTTTAGTATACAAATATGTTAATTAAATAAAAGTGAATGCAATGGACTCTATTATGAAATTATCCCACTATGCTATTGACCTAGATGCTTGATCCAACATTGAAACTTGAGATTGAAATTTATAATAGTCATCCATTAAACTGTACTTTGTACAATTAAGTCCCTTACTTTTATTTTTGTTCAGTTAACATATTTAAAAATTATATTTATCTCACCATTGAAAATGCAATGGTAATAAAAATTATTAAAAATATAAAAACATTGCATTATTGAAGTTCCCAACTTCACCCTAAGATCTATTAGTTTGTGATACTGAGAGGGGGGTGAATCAGTATCACCACAATTCGCAATTCGCAGGAAAGTGAACAACTTCAATCTCTTCTTAAAAGCGAACTCTTTCTCAGATTCGACTAAGGTAGATCTATTGCTACCTACTAATCATAATAGTCCCCAAAGTCACCTTTCAAACACCTTGCCTAATAGACAATTCGGATGTTCTTGTTTAGGTCTTCGTTAGGTTATGGGTTGGCTGATACTTTAGCTGCGTTCACAACTCAATTCAAAACACAAAACGTAAAGCAAATTAAGGACACACGAGATTTACGTGGTTCCGTCAACGTGACGTACATCCACGGTGGTAGGGACTCTCCCTCACCGAGACTATCCACTATACTTGAGAATTCCAGTTACAATGGATGTCTTAATCTTCTGCTCCTTTCACTATTGCAATTACTAAGCAAGTACAATACAAAGAGTGTCACTTACTGTGTCTACCCTTCGTCTAGCTCGTCTTGCCTCTGTTGAATTGAAAGGCTGCGCCACTACCGCTTAGAAGTTCACCGCAACGCTCTCTAACCTCTCTTGAAGAAATCTAGAAATACGTTGAGTTCTTTCCGATGTTTCGCCAAATTCCTTCTCTAGGTTGTCTCACACAGCTCCTGCTTTCACCATCTCACGGTTTCACAGCTTGCACTCAAGCTTCTAGTCTGCTGTTTCACGTCTCACGGCCTGCCCCACACTTCTGATCAGTCACGCTGTTGCACGTTCTGGTCTCAGGCTTCTGGTCTATCATTTCATGTCTCTTGGCCTGTCTCACGCTACTGGTTTTTCTGGTTCACGTCTCTCGCCCTGCCTCACGCTTCTAGTCTGCTGTCTTCTCTTCCTGGTGGTCTCACGAATACTAGGTCTGCTGTCTTCTCCTCCGGGTGGTCTGTTTCTTATTTCTCCTCTTGCTAGTTGTGCGTTTCTGGTTTGCTTGCAGGACGTGTTTCTGGTTTGCTTGCAGGAGGCGTTTCTGGTTTGCTTGCAAGATGTGTTTCTGGTTTGCTTGCAGGAGGCGTTTCTGGTTTGGTTGCAGGAGGTCGTACATTCTGGTTTTCTCTCCCGGTGGTGACGTTTCTGGTTTGCTCTCCTGGTAGTGTTGTTTCTGATCTCTTGCCGTTCTGCTCTCTCTTCCTTTTGGCCAGTTGCTATAGGGTTGCTGTTTTTTCAATTGTGTTGGCCCTCTACCCTAGTTTTGTCTTCCAAGGCCTTTATATACTCTCTTCCATGAAACCCTAAAAGGGCTTACATGGCAGATTTACGTTCTTGCCCTTACACAGCAGATTTACTTTCTTGCCCTTCAATGTGGCTTTACTTTCTTGCCCTTCCATATGACTTTACTTTCTTGCCCTTTAATGTGGCTTTACTTTCTTGCCCTTCAATGTGGCTTTACTTTCTTGCCCTTCTATGTGGCTTTACTTTCTTGCACACTTAACCCTAGTTGACAACAATTACAACCCATACAAGGCTGTGGGAACAACAATTATTTTAATTATTAGAATTTTAAGGCCTTACAAGGAGAAATTCTTGGTTAATACTCAAGTGAATTTAAATTTTGTCATTATTTTAATTGTGTCCATTACCATAATGCAATTTGACATGATTAATATAATTTTAGTGTACAAACATGTTAATTAAATAAAAGCAAATATAATGGACTCTAATAAAAAGTTAGTATACTACGCTTTAGATCTATATGCTTGACCTAACATTGAAACTTGGGATTGGAATTTATAATAGTCATCTACTAAAGTTTATTTTATACAATTAAGTTCATTGGTTTTATTTTGGCAAATTAACATATTAAAATATTAGGATTATCTCACCACTGAAAATGCAATGAAATTAAAAATTATTTAAAAAATAAAAACATTGCATTATTTTTATTTTTAGAATTTTAATGTTTTACAAGTAGTAATTTTTCGTTAATACTCAAGTAAATTTAAATTTTGGAATTTTTTTAATTGTCTCCATTTCCACAATGCAAGTTGACATGATTTATATAATTTTAGTTTACAAATATGTTAATTAAATAAAAATGAATGCAACGGACTCTAATAAGAAATTAGCCTACTACACTCTAAAGCTATATGCTTGATCTATCATTGAAACTTGAGATTGAAATTTATAGTAGTGATATGTTAAACTATATTTTATGCAATTGAGTCTCTTACTTTCCTCTGTGTTAAATTAACATATTCATATATTACATTTGTCGCACCATTCAAAATGCAATGGTATTAAGGAATTTTTAAAAAATAAGAACATTGCATTATTTTAATTTTTAGAATTTTAAAATCTTATAAAGAGAAATTCTTAGTTAATACTTAAGTGAATTTAAATTTAGAAATTTTTTTAATCGTCTCCATTACCACAATGCAATTTGACATGATTAATATAATTTTAGTGTAGAAATGTTAATTAAAAAAACAAAAGTGAATGTAATGGACTCTAATAATAAGTTAGTCCACTATACTCTATGGCCAACATTACTTGACCCAACTTTGAAAATTGGGATTGCAATTTATAACAGTAATTCACTAAAATTTATTTTATACAATTGAGTCCATTACTTTTATTTTGGCAAATTAACATATTCAAATATTTTGTTTATCTCACAACAGAAAATGCAATGGAATTAAAAATTATTTGAAAAATAAGAACATTACATTATTTTAATTTTTAGAAATTTAATGTCTTATAGGTAGTAATTCTTCATTAATACTTAAGTGAATTTAAATTTTATAATTTTTTTAATTCTCTCAATTTCCACAATGCAATTTGACATTATTTATGTAATTTTAGTACACAACATTAAAGATTGGGATTGGAATTTATAATTGTCATATACTAAAGTGTATTTTGTACAATTGAGTCCCTTATTTTGTTTTGTGTTCAATTAATATATTCAAATATCACATTTATCTCACCATTCAAAATGCAAGGGTATTAAAAATTATTTTAAAAATAAAAACATTGCATTATTTTAATTTTTAAAATTTTAAAGTCTTATAGGGAGAAATTCTTCGTTAATACTCGAGTGAATTTAAATTAAATAATTTTTTTAATTGTCTCCATTACCATAATGCAATTTAACATGATTTATATAATTTTAGTCTACAAATATGTTAATTAAATAAAAGCGAATGCAATGAACTCTAATAAGAAGTTTGTCCACTACGGTCTACAGCTATATGCTTGACCCAACATTGAAATTTGGGGTAGAAATTTATAATAGTCATTCACTAAAGTGTATTTTATACAATTGAGTCCATTGCTTTTTTTTTTTTGGTAAATTAATATATTCAAATATTAGGTTTATCACCCCATTGAAATTGAAATGGAATGACAAATTATTTAAAAAGGAAAAACATTGCATTACTTTAATTTTTAAAATTTTAAAGTGTTACAGGGAGAAATTCTTCGTTAATATTCAAATGAATTTAAATTTTGTAATTTTTTTAATTGTCTCCATTACCACAAAGCAATTTGACATGATTTATATAATTTTAGTATACAAACATGTTAATTAAATAAAAGCAAATGCAGTGGATTCTAATAAGAAATTAGCCCACTATGCTATAGAGCTATATGCTTGATCAAAGATTGAGACTTTGGATTGGAATTTATAATAGTCATCCACTACAATGTATTTATACAATTGTGTCCGCTGCTTTTGTTTTGGTAAATTAACATATTCAAATATTAGGTTTATCTCACCATTGAAAATTATTTAATAAATAAAAACATTGCATTATTTTAATTTTTAAAATTTTAATGTGTTATAGATAGTAATTCTTCATTAATATTCAAGTGAATTTAAATTTTATAATTTTTTTAATTGTCTCTATTTCCACAATGCAATTTGATGTAATTAATACAATTTCAGCATACAAACATGTTAATTAAATAAAAGCGAATGCAATGGACAACAATAAGAAGTTTGTCCACTACGCTTTTGAACTATATGCTTGACCCAATATTAAAACTTGAAATTGGAATTTATAATAGTCATCTACTAAAGTATATTTTATAGAATTGTGTTCGTTGCATTTATTTTGGTAAATTAACATATTCAAATATTAGATTTATCTCACCATTGAAAATGAAATGGAATTAAAAATTATTTAATAAATAAAAATATTGGATTATTTTAATTTTTAGAATTTTAATGTCTTATAGGTAGTGATTTCTCGTTAATTCTCAAGTGAATTTAAATTTTGTAATATTATTAATTGTCTCCATTTCCACAATGTAATTTGACATGATTTATATAATTTTAGTATACAAACATGTTAATTAAATAAAAGTAAATGCAATGGACTCTAATAAGAAATTAGCCCACTACGCTCTAGAGCTATATGCTTGATCACACATTGAGACTTTGCATTGGAATTTATAATAATCATACACTAAACTATATTTTGTCCAATTAAGTCCCTTACTTTTATCTGTGTTTACTTTTATATCTGTGCTTACTTTTATCTGTGTTCAATTAACATATTTAAATATTACCTTTGTCTCACCATTCAAAATGCAATGGTATTAAGGATTTTTTTAAAAAATAAGAACATTGCATTATTTTAATTTTTAGAATTTTAAAGTTTTACAAGGAGAAATTCTTCGTTAGTATTCAAACGAATTTAAATTTAGTAATTTTTTTAATTGTCTTCGTTACTACAAAGCAATTTGACATGATTTATATAATTTTAATGTACAAACATAGTAATTAAATAAAAGTAAATGCAATGAACAACAATAAGAAGTTTGTCCACTATGCTCTTGAGTTATATGCTTGACCCAACATTAAAACTTGAGATTAGAATTTATAATAGTTATCCATTAAATTGTATTTTATAGAATTATGTTCGTTGCATTTATTTTGGTAAATTAATATATTCAAATATTAGGTTTATCTCACCATTAAAAATGAAATGGAATTAAAAATTATTTAATAAATAAAAACATTGGATTATTTTAATTTTTAGAATTTTAATGTCTTATAGGTTGTAATTCTTTGTTAATTCTCAAGTGAATTTAAATTTTGTAATTTGTTTAATTGTCTCCATTTCCACAATGCAATTTGAGATAATTTATATAATTTTAGTATACAAACATGTTAATTAAATAAAAGCAAATGGAATTGACTCTAATAAGAAATTAGTCCATTATACTTTATGATTATATGCTTGATCCAACATTGAAACTTGGGGTTGTAATTTATAATAGTCATCCACTAAAGTGTATTTTATACAATTGTGTCCATTGCTTTTTTTTTTTTGGTAAATTAACATATTCAAATATTAGGTTTATCTCACCATTGAAATTAAAATGGAATGAAAAATTATTTTAAAAAATAAAAACATTGCATTATTTTAATTTTTAGAATTATATAGTCTTATAAGGAGAAATTCTTCGTTAATACTCAAATGAATTTAAATTTAGTAATTTATTTAATTGTCTCTATTCCCACAAAGCAATTTGACATGATTTATATAATTTTAATATACAAACATGTTAATTAAATAAAAGCAAATGCAATAGGCTCCAATAAGAAGTTTGTCCACTATGCTCTCAAGTTATGTGCTTGACCCAACATTAAATCTTAGAGTTGGAATTTATAGTAATGATCCACTATAGTGTATTTTATACAATTGTGTCTATTGCTTTTATTTTGGTAAATTAACATATTGAAATATTAGGTTTATCTCACCATTGAAAATGAAATGGAATGAAAAATTATTTAAAAAATAAAAACATTGCATTATTTTAATTTTTAGAATTTTATAGTTTTAGAGGGAGAAATTTTTTGTTAATACTTAAATGAATTTAAATTTGGTAATTTCTTTAATTGTCTCCATTACCACAATGCAATTTGACATGGTTTATATAATTTTAGTTTGCAAACATGTTAATTGGATGAAAATGAATGCAATGGACTATAATAAGAAGTTTGTGCACTATGCTCTAGAGCTATATGATTAACCCAACATTGAAACTTGCGATTGGAATTTATAATTGTCATCCACTGAAGTGTATTTTATATAGTTGAGTCCATTGCTTTTATTTTGGTAAATTGACATATTCAAATATTAGGTTTATCTCACCATTGAAAATGAAATGGAATGAAAAATTATTTAAAAAATAAAAACATTGCATTATTTTAATTTTTAGAATTTTAATGTCTTATAGGTGGTAATTCTTTGTTAATACTTAATTGAATTTAAATTTTTTAATTTTTTTAATTATCTCCATTTCCACAATGCAATTTGATATGATTTATATAATTTTAGTATACAAACATGTTAATTAAATAAAAGTCAATGCAATGAACTATAATAAGAAATTAGCCCACAACGCTTTAGCGCTATATGCTTGATCAAACATTGAGACTTTGGATTGGAATTTCTAATAGTCATCTGCCAAACCGTATTTTGTACAATTGAGTCCCTTACTTTTATCTGTCTTCAATTAACATATTCAAATATTACTTTTGTCTCACTATTCAAAATGCAATGGTATTAAGGATTTTTTAAAAAGTAAGAGCATTGCATTATTTTAATTTTTAGAATTTTAAAGTCTTACAGGGAGATATTCTTCATTAATACTTAAATGAATGTAAATTTGGTAATTTTTTTAATTGTCTCTGTTACCACAAAGCAATTTGACATGATTTATATAATTTTAATATACAAACATGTTAATTAAATAAAAATGAATGCAATGGACTCTAATAAGAAGTTTGTCCACTACGCTCGAGCTATGTGTTTGACCCAACATTAAAGTTTGAGATTAAAATTTATAATAGTCATCGACTAAAGTTTATTTTGTATGATTGAGTCCCTTATTTTTATCTGTGTTCAATTAACATATTCAAATATTACGTTTGTCTCACCATTCAAAGTGCAATGGTATTAAAAATTATTTAAAAAATAAAAACATTGCATTATTTCAATTTCTAGAAATTTAAAGTTTTATAGGGAGAAATTCTTCGTTAATACTCAAGTGAATTGAAATTTGGTAATTTTTTTAATTGTCTCCATTACCATAATGCAATTTGACATGATTTATATAATTTTAGTCTGCAAACATGTTAATTTTAGTGCAATAGACTCTAATAAGAAGTTAGTGTGCTACACTCTACAACTATATGTTTAACCCAACATTGAAGTTTGAGGTTGGAATTTATAATAGTCATCCACTAAAACTATAATTTTAGTGTACAAACATATTTCTTAAGAAAAAGCTAATGCAATGGACTTTAATAAGAAGTTTCCCCACTCCCCTCAAAAGCAGTATAGTTGACCCATTATTGAACCTTGGGATTATTATTTTTAATATTTATCCACTAAAGTTTATTTTATACAAATGAGTCCATTACTTGTATTTTTGTTTAATTAACATATTCAAATATTATGTTTTTCTCACCATTCAATTACAATGACATTAGCAATAAATTTAAAAATGAATTGTAAAGACTTATAAGGATAAATGCATTGTTAATAATTAATTAAATTTAAATTTTGTAATTTTTTTAATTGTCTCTTTTGCCACAATGCAATTTGAAATGATTTGTATAATTTTAGTCTACAAATATATTACTTAGGAAGACACAAATACAATGGACTATAATAAAAAGATTTCCCTCTCCTCTAAAGAGCAATATGCTAGACCCGACATTAAAACTTAAGATTACTATTTTTAGTATTCATCGACTAAAGTGTATTTTATACAATTGAGACAATTACTTGAATTTTTTTTCAATTAACATATTCAAATATTATGTTTTTCTCACCATTAAAATGCAATGGCGTTAGCAATAAATTAAAAAATCAAAACATTGCACTTTTTCAATTTTTAGAATTCTAAAGCCTTATAGGGATAAATGCGTTGCTAAAAATTAGCTAAATCTAACTTTTGTAATTTTTTTAATTGTCTCTTTTGTGATAATGCTAGAAGAAATGATTTATATAATTTTAGTGTACAAACATATTTCTTAAGAAAAAGTTAATGTAACAGACTCTAATAAGAAGTTTCCCCACTCCCCTCAAGAGCAATGTGGTTGACCTATCATTGAACCTTGGGATTATTATTTTTAATGTTCATCCACTAAAGTTTATTTTATTCAAATGAGTCCATTACTTGTATTTTTGTTCAATTAACATATTCAAATATTATGTTTTTCTCACCATTCAATTGCAATGACATTAGCAATAAATTTAAAAATTAAACATTATACTTTTTCAATTTTTAGAATTCTAAAGTCCTACAGGGATAAATGCATTGTTAATAATTAGTTGAATTTAAATTTTGTAATTTTTTTAATTGTCTCCTTTGCCACAATGCTATTTGAAATATTTTATATAATCTTAGTCTAAAAATATACTACTTAAGAAAAAGCAAATACAATGGACTCTAATAAAAAGTTTCCCCATACTCCTCTAGAGCAATATAGTTGACCCAACATTGAAACTTGACATTACTATTTATAATATTCATCCACAAATGTGTATTTTATACAATTGAGTCCATTACAGGAATGTTTGTTCAACTAACGTATTCAAATATTATGTTTTTATCATCATTCAAAATGTAGTGGCATTAACAATAAATTTAAATATCAAAACATTACATTTTTTCAACTTTTAGAATATTAAAGTCATATAGAGATTAATGCATTGTTAATAATTAGTTGAATTTAAATTTTGTAATTTTTTTAATCGTCTCCTTTATGACAATGCTATTTGAAATGATTTATATAATTTTAGTCTAAAAATATACTACTGGAGAAAAAGCAAATGCCATGGAACTCTAATAAGAAGTTTCCCCACTCCCCTCAAGAGCAAAAAGCAAATGCAATGGACTCTAATAAGAAGTTTCCCCACTCCCCTCAAGAGCAAAATGGTTAACCTAACATTGAAATTTAGGATGGCTATTTAGAATATTCATCCACTAAAGTCTATTTTGTACAATTGAGTCCATTACTTGTAATTTTTTTCAATTAAAATATTCAAATATTATGTTTTTCTCACCATTCAAATGCAATGGCATTAACAATAAATTTAAAAATCAAAACATTTCACTTTTTCAATTTTTAGAATTCTAAAGTCTTATAGGGATAAATACATTGTTAATAACAAGTTAAATTTAAATTTTGTAATCTTTTTAACTATCTCCTTTGCCACAATGTTTTTTGAAAAGATTTATATAATTTTAGTTTAAAAATATACTACTTAAGAAAAAGCAAATGCAATGAACTCTAATAAGAAGTTTCCCCACTCCCCCTCAAGAGTAATATGGTTGACCCAACATTGAAGTTTGGGATTGATATTTATAATATTCATTCATTAAGGTGTGTTTTATACAATTGAGTCTATTACTTGAATGTTTATTTAACTAACATATTCAAATATTATGTTTTTTTCACCATTCAAATATAATGACATTAACAATAAATTGAAAACTCAAAACCTTGCTTTTTTTCAACTTTTTGAATTTTAAAGCCTTATAGGGATAAAAGTATTGTTAATAATAAGTTGATTTTATTTTTTGTAATTCTTTTACTTGTCTCCTTTACCACAATGCAATTTAAAATGATTTATATAATTTTAATCTACAAACATACTACTTAAGAAAAAACAAATACAATGGACTCTAATAAGAAGATTGCCCACTCTTTTCAAGAGCAATATGCTTGACTCAATATTGAAACTTGGGAGTGCTAGTTTTAATAGTCATCCACTAAAGTGTGTTTTATACAATTGAGTCCATTACTTGTATTTTTGAACAATTAACATATTCAAATATTATGTTTTTCTCACCATTCAAATGCAATGACGTTAGCAATAAATTTAAAAATCAAAACATTGCACTTTTTCAATTTTTAGAATTCTAAAGTCCAATAAGGATAAATATATTGTTTATAATCAGTTGAATTTATCTTTTGTAATTTTTTTAATTGTCTCCTTTGCAACAATGATATTTGAAATGATTTATATAATTTTAGTCTAAAAGTATATTACTTAAGAAAAAACAAATGCAGTAGACTCTAAGAAGAAGTTTCTCCATTCCCTTCAAGAGTAATATACTTGATTCAACATTGAGGCTTGAGATTGCTATTTATAAAATTCATCCACTAAAGTGTATTTTATACAATTAAGACCATTACTTGCATTTTTGTTCAATTAACATATTTAAATATTATGTTTTTCTCACCATTCAAAAGCAACGACATTAGCAAAAAATTTAAAAATCAAAACATTACATTTTTTAATTTTTAGAATTTTAAAGTACTATAGGGATAAATGCATTGTTAATTACCAATTAAATTTTACTTTTGTAATTTTTTTAATTGTCTCGTTTGCGATAATGTTATTTGAAATGATTTATATAATTTTAGTCTAAAAATATATTACTTAAGAAAAGCTAATGTATTGGACATTAATAAGAAGTTTTCATACTCCCCTCAAGAGCAATATGCTTTGAAGTTCTCAACTTCACCCTAAGATCTACTAGTTTGTGATACTGAGAGGGGGGTGAATCAGTATCACCACAATTCACAATTCGCAGGTAAGTGAAATAACTTCAATCTCTTCTTAAAAGCGAACTCTTTCTCAGATTCGACTAAGGTAGATCTATTGCTACCTATTAATCACAATAGTCCCCAAAGTCACCTTTCAGATACCTTGCCTAATAGACAATTCGGATGTTCTTGTTTAGGTCTTCGTTAGGTTATGGGTTGGATGATACTTTAGCTGCGTTCACAACTCAATTCAAAACACAGAACGTAAAGCAAATTAAGGACACACGAGATTTATGTGGTTATGTCAACGTGACGTACATCCACGGTGGTAGGGACTCTCCCTTACCGAGACTAATTACTATACTTGAGAATTCCAGTTACAATGGATGTCTTAATCTTCTGCTCCTTTCACTATTGCAATTACTAAGTAAGTACAATACAAAGAGTGTCACTTACTGTGTCTACCCTTCTTCTAATTTGTCTTGCCTCTGTTGAATTGAAAGGCTGCTCCACTGCCATTTAGAAGTTCACCGCAACGCTCTCTAACCTCTCTTGAAGAAATCTGGAAATACGTTGAGTTCTTTCTGATGCTTCTCCGAATTCCTTCTCTTGGTTGTTTCACACAACTCCTGCTTTCACTGTCTCACGGTCTCACCCGTCTCCTATTTCACAGTTTTACTGTTTCACGGCCTGTCCTCACACTTCTGGTCTGTCACACCGTTGCAGGTTCTGGTCTCACGCCGTCTCCTAATGTACACCCACGCTTCTGGTCTGCCATTTCACGTCTCTTGGCCTGCCTCACGTTATTGGTTTTTCTGGTTCACGTCTTTCAGCCTGCCTCATGCTTCTGGTCTACTGTCTTCTCTTCCGGGTGGTCTGTTTCTTATTTCTCCTCTTGCTGGTTGTGTGTTTCTGGTTTGCTTGCAGGACATGTTTCTGGTTTCCTTGCAGGAGGCGTTTCTGGTTTGCTTGCAGGATGTGTTTCTGGTTTGCTTGCAAGAGGCATTTCTGGTTTACTTGCAGGAGGTCGCACATTCTGGTTTGCTCTCCCGGTGGTGATGTTTCTGGTTTGCTCTCCCAGTGGTGTCGTTTCTGATCTCTTACCGTTCTGCTCTCTCTTCCTTTTGGCTGGTTGTTGTAGGGTTGCTGTTTATTCAATTGTGTTGGCCCTCTGCCCTAATTTTGTCTTCCAAGGCCTTTATATACTCTCTTCCATGAAACCCTAATAAGGCTTATGTGGCGGATTTACTTTCTTGCCCTTACACGACAGATTTACTTTTTTTCCCTTCCATATGGCTTTACTTTCTTGTACACTTAACCCTAGTTGATAACAATTACAACCCATACAAGGCTATGGGAACAACAATCTCCCCCTTTGTAATTGTTGGCATTACTCATAACAAAAGCCATTGTGCAACAGTCCTTCATAATCTTCTTAGAGTAATAATCCAAAAGCAGATGGATTTCAACTCCCTCTAAATATGCACTCCCCCTTCCTTAATAGCTCCCCCTGCACTGTTGGTTCTCTCCCCTTTTGCCAACCAATTACAAATCTGAAAAACTCGCAAAGTAGAGATGGAGGATTCACCTAATTTTTAGGCTTAAGGAGGCATTCACACAAACAGACTCATTATGTGCTTTTCAAACAGCTTTGTGGACAGAGATTTAGTTAGATCTTGTGTAGCCTCTTCAATAGATTTAGGTTCAACTTGTGAGAGTAAAGCAGTAGCTCCCACAATTTTTCTTCTTATTGTAACTCTTGTTGATGGGTCACCTATGATCTGATTTTCTTGATGAGCACTGGTCCACGTTTTCTTTTGCTTTCTTTCTTGCACAGTCTTAGTTGCAAGAGGATCTCTTTCTTCATCAAGCACATACAAATTTCTAGTTGTTCTCTTCCCAGCTGCAATGATATTGCCTTCTTTACTCTTTACTTGGCAACCTGTTTTTGTAAATATTACTTTATGGTTTTCATTGCATAGTTTGTTGATAGATGCTAGATTATATTTGAGTCCTTCAATGTGCATAACATCTTTCAGCTTTCCTCTTTCAATGTTTATTGACCCCTGACCATTGATGTTGAGTGAATCATTATTGCCAAACTTGACTCTGCCTTCTCTTGACTTGTTTAGCTTTGACAATTTACTCTTGTCTCCCATCATTTGTGAAGTGCATCCACTGTCAAGGATCCATTGCTTATCCTTGTAGTCAGCTTTGAGTGCAATTTCAGCTATATTAGCCACCTCCCTTTTAGCTTTATATTCCTTCTTTTGAACTGGCTTGATGATAGCTTTCTCCTTTTCTCAGCTTTGACTGTACTAATTGTTTTCACTGTGCCATTGAGTGCCTTCTCTTGCTTAGGGAGAAGTGTCATGCATCTCTTGGCATTATGGTCATCCTGCCCACACCTTTCACACTGTTCTAAGTGTCCCAATATAGCAAACTTGTTCTTTGAAACCACTAGTTTAGGCTTCCACCAACAATCCTTGTCAGTGTGTCCTTGCTTTTTACAGTATGTGCAACAACTCACGACAGGTGTTCTTTTCTGAATTTTGTATTGTCTCCCCCTGTATGCTACATCGTATCTTCTCAAGTTGGAGACATATACTGGCCTTCTCCACCAGCAGTTACTTGCCTTATGACCCCAAACTCCACAATAAAGACAGTGACCTTGAAATTGCCTCTTTTTGGGTCTAATCACAACTTGTTTTCTTTGGTTCATTATTTGCTATGTAGGCAACATGGCTGGCTTCTTTGCTTGTGTGGCTTTCATTTCAGCCACCTTTTTCTCCTTCTTCTATTCAGCCATAGCCCTTTGCTGGCTCATCTTCTTTTCTTCATTTTTGTTTGCCACCCTAGGTTGCTTCTTCAAATCCTCTTTATTCTCAGCTATCTTCTCCTGAGTCACAACCTTCTCTTTCAACTTTTATGGCACATTCAATTGTATTTTATACAATTAAGTCCATTACTTGTATTTTTGTTCAATTAACATATTCAAATATTATGTTTTTCTCACCATTCATAATACAGTGGCATTAACAATAAATTTAAAAATCAAAACATTGCATTTTTTCAACTTTTAGAATTTTAAAGTCATAAAGGGATTAATGTATTGTTAATAATCAGTTGAATTTAAATTTTGTAATTTTTTTAATCGTCTCCTTTGTGGCAATGCTATTTGAAATGATTTATATAATTTTAGTCTAAAAATATACTACTTAAGAAAAAGCAAATGAAATGGACTCTAATAAGAAGTTTCCTCACTCCCCTCAAGAGCAAAATGGTTAACCCAACATTGAAACTTGGGATTGTTACTTATAACATGCGTCCATTAAAGTCTATTTTATACAATTAAGTCTATTACTTATATTTTTGTTTAATTAACATATTCAAATATTATGATTTCTCACCATTCAAATGCAATGACATTAGCAATAAATTTAAAAATCAAAACATTACACTTTTTCAATTTTTAGAATTCTAAAGTCCTATAAGGGTAAATGCATTATTAATAATCAATTGAATTTAAATTTTGTAATTTTTTTACTTGTCTCTTTTGCCACAACGCAATTTGAAATCAATTATATAATTTTAGTCTATAAACATATTACTTAAGAAGACGCAAATACAGTGGACTCTAATAAGAAAATTCCCCACTCCTTTCGAGAGCAATATGGTTGACCTAACATTGAAGTTTGAGATTGCTATTTTTAATATTCATCCACTAAAGTGTCTTTTATGCAATTGAGACTATTATTGGAATTTTTCTTCACTTAACATATTCGCAAATTATATTTTTCTTACCATTCAAATGCAATGGCATTAGTAATAAATTCAAAAATCAAAATATTGCACTTTTTCAATTTTTAGAATTCTAAAGTCTTATAGGGACAATTGCATTGTTAATAATCAGATGAATTTAAATTTTGTAATTTTTTTAATTGTCTTTTTTACAACAATGCTATATGAAATGATTTATATAATTTTAGTTTACAACATATTACTTAAGAAAAAGCTAATGTAAGGGACTCTAATAAAAAGTTTCCCTAATCCCCTCCAGAACAATATGGTTGACCCAACATTAAAGCTTGGGATCACTTTTTATAAGATTCATCCAATAAAGTGTATTTTATACAATTGAGTCCATTACTTGAATGTTTGTTTAACTAACAGATTTAAATATTATGTTTTTCTCACCATTCAAATGTAATGGCATTAACAATAAATTTAAAATTCAAAACATTACATTTTTTCAACTTTTAGAATTTTAAAGTCTTATAAGGATAAATACATTGTTAAGAATTAGTTGAATTTAAATTTGTATTTTTTTTAAATGTCTCCTTTGACACAATGCAATTTGAAATGATTTGTATAATTTTAGTCTACAAACATATTACTTAAAAAAAAGCAAATACAATGGACTCTAATAAGAAGATTCTCCACTCCCCTTAAGAGCAATATGTTTAACCTAACATTGAAGTTTGAGATTGCTATTTTTAATATTCATCCACTAAAGTGTATTTTATACAGTTAAGTCCAATACTTGTATTTTTGAGCAATTATTATGTTCTTCTCACCATTCAAATGCAATGGCATTAGCAATAAATTTAAAAATCAAAACATTGCACTTTTTCAAGTTTTAGAATTCTAAAGTCCTCTAGGAATAAATGCATTGTTAATAATCAATTCAATTCAACTTTTATAATTTTTTTAATTGTCTCCTTTATGAAAATGCTATTTGAAATGATTTATATAATTTTAGTTTACAAACATACAACTTAAGAAGACGCAAATAAAATGGACTCTAATAAAAAGATTCCCTACTCTTCTCAAGAGCAATATGCTAAACCTAACATTGAAGTTTGAGATTGCTATTTTTAATATTCACCCATTAAAGTGTATTTTATACAATTGAGACCATTACTTGAATTTTTGTTCAATTAACATATTCAAACATTATGTTTTTCTCACCATTCAAATGCAATGACATTAACAATAAATTCAAAAATCAAAACATTGCACATTTTCAATTTTTAGAATTCTAAAGTCCTATAGGGATAAATGCATTGTTAATAATTAGTTAAATTTATATTTTGTAATTTTTTTAACTCTCTCCTTTGTGACAATGTTATATGAAATGATTTATGTAATTTTAGTCTACAAATATATTACTTAAGAGAAAGCTAATGCAATGGACTATAATAAGAAGTTTCCCAAGTCCTTTTAAGAGCAATATGGTTGGCCCAACATTAAAGCTTGGGATTGTTATTTATAACATTCATCCACTAAAGAGTATTTTATACAATTGAGTCCATTACTTGTAGTTTTATTCAATCAACATATCCAAATATTATGTTTTTCTCACCATTCAAATGGAATGCCATTAGTAATAAATTTAAACATCAAAACATTGCTCTTTTTCAATTTTTAGAATTTTAAAATCATATAGGGATAAATGTATTGTTAAAAATCAGCTGAATTTAATTTTTTTAATTTTTTTAAATCTCTCATTTGCCACAATGCAATTTGAAATGATTTGTATAATTTTAGTCTACAAATGTATCACTTAAGAAAAATCAAATACAATGCACTCTGATAAGAAGATTCCCCAATCCCCTCAACTATAATATGCCTAACCCAACATTGAAGTTTGAGATTGCTATTTTTAATATTCATCCACTAAAGTGTATTTTAAACAATTGAGTCCATTACTTGTATTTTTGTTAACATATTGAAATGTTATGTTTTTCCCACCATTCAAAATGCAATGATATTAACAATAAATTTAAAAATCAAAACATTGTATTTTTTCAACTTTTAGAATTTTAAAGTCTTATAGAGATTAATGCATTTTTAATAATTAGTTGAATTTAAATTTTATAATTTTTTTAATTGTCTCCTTTGACATAATGCTATTTGAAATAATTTATATAACTTTAGTCTACAAACATATCACTTAAGAAAAGCAAATACAATGGACTATAATACGAAGATTCCCTACTCCTCTCAAGTGTAACATGCTTGACCTAACATTGAAACTTGAGATTGTTCTTTTTAACATTCATTTACTAAAGTGTATTTTATACAATTGAGTCCATTACTTGTATTTTTGTTGAACTAACATATTCAAATATTCTGTTTTTCTCACCATTCATAATGTAGTGGGATTGATAATAAATTTAAAAATCAAATTATTGCATTTTTTCAACTTTTAGAATTTTAAAGTCATATAGGGATTAATGCATTGTTAATAATCAATTGAATTTAAATTTTGTAAGTTTTTAATCGTCTCCTTTGCAGTAATGCTATTTGAAATGATTTATATAATTTTAATCTAAAAACACTTAAGAAAAAGCAAATGCAATGAACTTTAATAAGAAGTTTCCCCACTCCCCTCAAGAGCAAAATGGTTAATCCAACATTGAGACTTGGGATTGCTATTTATATTATTTGTCCACTAAAGTCTATTTTATACAATTGAATCCATTACTTGTATTTTTGTTCAATTAACATATTCAAATATTATGGTTTCTCATCATTCAAATGCAATGACAGTAGTATTAAATTTAAAAATCAAAACACTGCACTTTTTTAACTTTTAGAATTTTAACGTCTTATAGGGATTAATGCATTCTTAATAATCATTTGAATTTTACTTTTATAATTTTTTTAATTGTCTCCTTTGTAACAATGCTACTTGAAATGATTTATATAATTTTAGTCTAAAAATATATTACTTAAGAAAAAGCAAATGCAAAAGTGTATTTTATAAAATTGAGTCTATTACTTGTAATTTTGTTCAATTAACATATTCAAATATTATGTTGTTCTTTACCATTCAAAATGCAATGGCATTAACAATAAATTTAAAAATCAAAACATTTCAATTTTTCAACTTTTAGAATTTTAAAGTCATAAGGATAAATGCAATGTTAATAATTAGTTGAATTTAACTTTTGTAATTTTTTTAATTGTCTCCTTTGCCACAATGTAATTTGAAATGATTTATATAATTTTAGTCTACAAACATATTACTTAAGAAAAAGCAAATACAATGGACTCTAATAAGAAGTTTCTCGACTCCCTTCAAGTGCAATATACTTGACCCAACATTGAAACTTGGGATTGCTTTTTTTAATTTCATCCACTAAAGTGGATTTTATACCATTGAGTCCATTATTTGAATTTTAGTTCGATTAATATATTAAAATATTATGTTTTTCCCATAATTTAAATGTAATGACATTAACAATAAATTTAAAAATAAAAACATTGCATTTTTTCAATTTTTAGAATATTAAAGTCCTATAGGGATAAATGCAATATTAATAATCGGTTGAATTTAAATTTTGTAATTATTTTATTTTTCTCCTTTGCCACAAAACAATTTAAAATGATTTATATAATTTTAGTCAACAAACATATTACTTAAGAAAAGCAAATGCAATGAATTCTAATAAGAAATTTTCCACCCCCTTTAAAAGCAATATGATTAACCCAAGATTAAAGCTTAGGATTGTTCTTTATAATATTTATCCACTATGGTGTATTTTATACAATTGAGTCCATTACTTGTATTTTTGTTCAACTAAAATATTCAAATATGATGTGTTTCTCACCATTCAAATGCAATGCATGAACAATAAATTTAAAAATCAAAAGATTGCACTTTTTCAATTTTTAGAATTTTAAAGACCTTTAGGGATAAATAAATTCTTAATAATTAGTTAAATTTAAATTGGGTAATTTTCTTCATTGTCTCTATTGCAATAATGCTATTTGAAATGATGTATATAATTTTAGTCTAAAAATATATTCCTTAAGAAAAAGCAAATGCAATGGACTCTAATAAGAAGATTCCCCACTCCCCTCAGGTGCAATATGTTTGACCTAACATTGAAATTTGGGATTACTATTTATAATATTCATCCATTAAAGTGTATTTTATACAATTGAGTCCATTACTTTTATTTTTGTCCAATTAACATATTAAAATATGATGTTTTTCTCACCATTCAAATGTATTGCCATTAACAATAAATTTAAAAATAAAAACATTGCAGTTTTTCAAATTTTAGAATTATAAAGTCCTCTAGGTATAAATGCATTCTTAATAATCAGTTGAATTTAAATTTTGTAATTTTTTTAATTGTCTCCTTTGTCACAATGCAATTTGAAATGATTTATATAACTTTAGTCAAGAAACATATTCCTTAAGAAAAAGCAAATGCAATGGACTCTAAGAACAAGTTTCCCCACCCCCCTCAAGAGCAATATTATTGACCAAACATTAAAGTTTGGGATTGCTATTTATGATATTCATCTACAAAAGTGTATTTTATAAAATTGAGTCCATTACTTGTAATTTTGTTCAATTAACCTATTCAAATATTATGTTTTTCTTTACCATTCAAAATGCAATGGCATTAACAATAAATTTAAAAATCAAGACATTGTATTTTTTCAACTTTTAGAATTTTAAAGTCTTATAGGGACAAATGCATTGTCAATAATCAGTTGAATTTAAATTTTGTAAATTTTTTAATTATCTCCTTTGCCACAATGCAATTTGAAATGATTCATATAATTCTAGTCTACGAAGGTATTACTTAAGAAAAAGCAAATGCAATGGACTCTAATAAGATGTTTTGCCACTACTCTCTAGAGATATATGCTTAACCCAACATTGAAGTTTGAGATTACTATTTATAATATTCATCCACTAATGTGTATGCTTTACAATTCAATCCATTACTTACATTTTTGTTCAATTAACATATTCAAATATTATGTTTTTTTCACCATTCAAATGGAATTACATTTACAATAAATTTAAAAATCAAAACATTATAATTTTTTAATTTTAAGAATTTTAAAGTCGTATAAGGATAAATGCATTATTAATAATCAGTTTAATTTAACTTTTGCAATTTTTTTAATTGTCTCCTTTGTTACAATGCTATTTGAAATTATTTATATAATTTTCATCTAAAAATATATTACTTGAGAAAAACCAAATGGAATAGGGTCTAATAAGAAGTTTCCCGACTCTCCTCAAGAGTAATATGCTTGACATAACATTGAATCTTGGAGTTGCTATTTATAAGATTCATCTACTAAAGTGTATTTTATACAATTGAGTCTATTACTTGTATTTTTGTTCAACTAACATATTCAATTATTATGTTTTGCTCTGCATTCAAATGTAATGTCATTAACAATAAATTTAAAAATCAAAACATTGTATTTTTTCAATTTTTAGAATTTTAAAGACATGTAGGGATAAATTTTTGTTAATAATTAGTTGAATTTAAATTTTCTAAGTTCTTTAATTGTCTCCTTTGCCACAATGCAATTTGAAATAATTTATATAATTTTAGTCTATAAACATATTACTTAAGAGAAAGCAAATGCAATGGACTTTTATCAAAAGTTTTTCCACTTCCCTCTAGAGATATATGCTCAGGCAAGCATTGATGCTTGGGATTAGTATTTATAATATTCATCCACTAAAGTGTATTTTGTACAATTGTGTCCATTAAATGAATTTTTGTTCAATTACCATATTCAAATAATATGTTTTTCTCACAATTCAATTGCAATGGCATTTACAATAAATTTAAAAATCAAAAGATTGCACTTTTTCAATTTTTAAAATTGTGAAGTCCTATTAGGTAAATACATTGTTAATAATTAGTTAATTTACATTTTGTAATTTGTTCAAATGTCTCCTTTGCCATACTACAATTTGAAATGGTTTGTATAATTTTAGTCTACAAACATATTGTTTAAGAAAAAACAAATGCAATGGACTGTAATAAGAAATTTCCCACTCCCCTCAAGAGTGATATGCTTGACCCAACATAGAAACTTGGGATTACTATTTATAATATTCATCCACTAAAGTGTATTTTATACAATTGAGTCCATTACATGTATTTTTGTTCAATTAACATATTCAAATATTAAGTTTTTCTTAGCCTTTAAATGTAATGCCATTAACAATAAATTTAAAAATCAAAACATTGCATTATTCCAATTTTTAAAATTTTAAAGTCTTGTAGGGAAAAATGTATTGTTAATAATTAGTTGAATTTAAATTTTCTAAGTTTTTTAATTGTCTCCTTTGCCTCAATGCAATTTGAAATGATTTATATAATTTTAGTCTACAAACATATTGCTTAAGAAAAGCAAATGTAATGGACTCTAATATGAAGTTTTTCCACTTCCCTCTAGAGATATATGCTCAGGCAAGAATTGATACTTGGGATTGTTATTTATAATATTTATCCACTAAAATGTATTTTGTACAATTGTGTCCATTACTTGAATTTTGTTCAATTACCATATTGAAATGTTATGTTTTTCTCACAATCCAATTGCAATGACATTTACAATAACTTTAAAAATCAAAACATTACACTTTTTCAATTTTTAGAATTTTAAAGCCCTATTAGGTAAATGCATTGTTAATAGTTACTTAATTTAAATTTTGTAATTTGTTTAAATGTCTCCTTTTCCACATTACAATTTGAAATGGTTTGTATAATTTTATTCTACAAACATATTGCTTAAGAAAAAAAAAATGTAATGGACTCTAAAAAGAAGTTTCCCCACTCCCCATAAGAGCAATATGCTTGACCCAACATTGAAATTTGGGATTATTATTTATAAAATTCGTCCACTAAAGTGTATTTTATACAATTGAGTCCATTACTTGTATTTTTTATCAATTAACATATTAAAATATGACATTTTTCTCACCATTCAAATGTATTGCCATTAACAACAAATTTAAAAATGAAAACATTATAGTTTTTCGATTTTTAGAATTTTAAAGTCTTATAATGAAAAATGTATTGTTAATCATCAGTTGAATTTAAATTTTGTAATTTTTTTTAATTGTCTCCTTTGCCATAATTCCATTTGAAATAATTTATATAATTCTTGTATACAAACATATTACTTAAGAAAAAGCAAATGCAATGGACTCCAATAAGAAGATTTGCCATTACGCTCTTGAGATATATATTTGACCCAACATTGAAGTTTGGGATTGTTATTTATCAACTAAAGTGTATTTTATACGATTGAGTCCATTACATGTATTTTTGTTCAATTAACATATTCAAATATTATGTTGTCTCACCATTCAAATGTCATTGCATTAACAATAAATTTAAAAATCCAAGCATTGCACTTTTTCAATGTTTAGAATTTTAAAATCTTATAAGGATAAATACATTGTTAATAATTAGTTGAATTTAAATTTTGTAAATTTTTTAATTGTCTCATTTATCATAATGCAATTTGAAATGATTTATATAATTTTAGTCTACAAAGATATTACTTAAAAAAAAGCAAATGCAATAGACTATAATAAGAAGTTTCCCCACTCCCCTAAAGACCAATATGCTTGACCTAACATTGAAAGTTGTGATTGTTATTTATAATTTTCATCCATAAAAGTGTATTTTATATAATTAAGTCCATTACATGTATTTTTGTTCAATTAGAATATTCAAATATTACGTTTTTCTCACTATTTAAATGTCATTACATTAATAATAAATTTAAAAATCCAAGTGTTGCACTTTTTTAATTTTTAGAATTTCAAAATCCTAAGGGATAAATGCATTATTAATAATCAGTTGAATTTAAATTTTGTAATTTTTTTATTGTCTTTGTTGTCACAATGCAATTTGAAATAATTTATATAATTTTAGTCTAAAAACATATTACTTAAGAAAAAGTATATGCAATAGACTATAATAAGAAGTTTCCCCACTCCCCTCAAGACCAATATGCTTAACCCACCATTGAAGAATGAAATTATTATTTATAATATTCATCTATTAAAGTGTATTTTATACAATTGAGTCCATTACCTGTATTTTTGTTCAATTAACATATCAAAAAATTATGTTTTTCTCACCATTCAAATGCAATCGCATTAACAAGAAATTTAAAAATCAAAACATTGTGCTTTTTACATTTTAAGAATTTTGAAGTCCTATAGGGATAAATGCATTGTTAATAATTAGTTGAATTTAAATTTTGTAATTTTTTTATTGTCTTCGTTGCCACAAAGTAATTTAAAATGATTTATATAATTTTAGTCTAGAAACATATTATTTAAGAAAAAGCAAATGCAATGGACCCTAATAAGAAGTTTCCCACTCCCCTCAAGAGCAATAAACTTGACCCAACATTAAAGCTTTCGTTTTCTATTTATAATATTCATCCATTAAAGTGTATTTTATACAATTGAGTTCATTACCTGTATTTTTGTTCAATTAACATATCCAAATATTATGTTTTTCTCACCATTTAAATTCAATGACATTAATAATAAATTTTAAAATCAAAATATTGCACTTTTTCAACTTTTAGAATTTTGAGATCCTATAAGGATAAATGCATTTTTAATAATCAGTTGAATTTAAATTTTGTGATTTTTTAATTATCTCCTTTGCCACACCACAATTTGAAATGATTTGTAAAATTTTATTCTACAAATATCGCTTCATTTCCACCTATTAAGGCTCCACATTTTGTTGTAATGACTAATTCACACGTTAGAATCTTGACAATAGCTTGTATACCAGAAAGATGCACGTTATTCAAGGCAATATGCACATCTATACCCCTTTGGAACTTGAAACCCTTTGAATTACATTAAAGAAGGAGTCTTTAGTGATAACTAGCATTTCTTACAAGTATTTTCATCTTAATTGCTGAAGAACGAGTCCATCACTTCATTTCCTCTTGTCAAGGCTCCCCATTTTCTTTTAATGACTCATTCACACGTTAGAATCTTGACAATACCTTGTATACCAGCAAGATGCACTTTATTCATGGCAACAAGCACAAGCACATCTATACCCCTTTGGAACTTGAAAACCTTTGAATTGCATTAAAGAAAGAGTCTTTAGTTATAACTAGCATTTCTCACAAGTATTTTCATCTTAATTGCTGAAGAATGAGTCCATCACTAAATTTCCTCTTGTCAAGGCTTCACAATATGTTTAAATGACTCATTCACACGTTAGAAACTTCACGATAGCTGGTATACCAGCAAGCTGCACTTTATTCATGGCAACAAGCACACCTATACCACTTTGGAACTTGAAACCCTTTGAATTGCATCAAAGAAGGAGTCTTTAGTGATAACTAGCATTTTTTACAAGTATTTTCATCTTAATTGCGGAAGAATGAGTCCATCACTTCATTTCCTCTTGTCAAGGCTCCACATTTTGTTTTAATGACTCATTCACACGTTAGAATCTTGACAATAGCTTGTATCCCAGCAAGATGCACTTTATTCATGGCAACAAGCACATCTATACCTTTGGAACTAGAAACCCATTGAATCGCATTAAAGAAGGAGTCTTTGGAGATAACTAGCATTTCTTAAAATTATTTTCATCTTAATTGCTGAAGAATGAGTCCATCACTTCATTTCCTCTTGTCAAGGCTCCACATTTTGTTTTAATGACTCATTCAGATGTTAGAATCTTGCTCCACACTAATAATCAGTTTCCCTACTCTCCTTAAGAGCAATAAGCTTGGCATAACATTGAATATTAGGATTGTTATTTATAATATTTATGTACTAAAGTGAATTTTATATAATTCAGTTCATTACTTGAATTTTTGTTTAATTAACATTTTCAAATATTATATTTTTCTCACCCTTCAAATGCAATGGCATTTTCAAAAAATTTAAAAATCAAAATGTTACAATTTTTCAATTTTTAGAATTTAAAATTTTATAAGGATAAATGCATTGTTAATAATGAGTTGAATTTAACTTTTGTAAGTTTTTTAATTGTCTCTTTTACAACAATGCTATTTGAAATGATTTATATAACTTTAGTCCAAAAATGTATTACTTAAGAAAAACCAAATGCAATAGACTCTGAAAAGAAGTTTCCTCAAGAGCAATATGCTTTATTCGACATTAAAGTTTGCGATTAATATTTATAATATTCATCCGCTAAAGTGTATTTTATATAATTGAGTCCATTACATGTATTTTTGTTCAATCAATATATTCAAATATTACATTTTTCTCATCATTCAAATGTAATGCCATTAATAATAAATTTAAAAAACAAAACATTGCATTTTTTCAATTTTTAGTATTTTAAAGTCGTATAGGGATAAATGCATTGTTAATAATTAGTTGAATTTAAATTTTCTAAGTTTTTTTATTGTCACCTTTGTCACAATGTAATTTGAAATGATTTATATGATTTTAGTTTAGAAACATATTACTTGAAAAAAAAAAAAACAAATGCAATTAACTATAATAAGAAGTTTCCCCACTCCCCTTAAGAGTAATATGCTTGTCTTAGCATTGAGGCTTGAGTTGCTATTTATAATATTTATCCACAAAAGTGTATTTTATATAATTGAATTCATTACATGTATTTTTGTTCAATTAACATATTCAAATATTACGTTGTTCTCAGCATTCAAATGTAATGTCATTAACAACAAATTTAAAAATCAAAATATTGCATTTTTTCAATTTTTAGAATTTAAGGTCTTGTAGGGATAAATGCATTATTAATAATTAGTTGAATTTAAATTTTCTAATTTTTTTTAATCGTCTCCTTTGCCACAATGCAATTTGAAATGATTATATAATTTTAGTCTAAAAACATATTACTTCAAAAAAAGCAAATGCAATGGACTATAAAAAGAAGTTTCCCCACATCCTTTGAGAGCAATATGCTTGACCCAATATTAAAGTTTGAGATTGTTATTTATAATTTTTGTCTACAAAAGTGTATTTTATACTATTAAGTTTATTTTATACTATTGAGTCCATTACTTGTATTTTTGTTCACTTAACATATTTAAATATTACATTTTTCTTAGCATTCAAATGTAATACTATTAATAATAAATTTAAAAATCAAAACATTGGATTTTTCTCAATTTTTAGAATTTTAAAGTCTTGTAGGGATAAATGCATTGTTAATAATTTGTTGAATTTAAATTTTTTACTTTTTTTAAATGTCTCATTTGCCACAATGCAATTTGAAATGATTTATATAATTTTAATTTACAAACATATTACTTAAGAAAAAGCAAATGCAATGGACTCTAATAAGAAGTTTTCCACTTCCCTCTAAAGATATATGCTACGCCAAGCATTGATGCTTGAGATTCTTATTTATAATATTCATCCACTAAAGTGCATTTTATACAATTGAGTCCATTACTTGAATTTTTGTTCAATTACCATATTCAAATATTATGTTTTTTTCACAATTCAAATACAATGACATTTACAATAAATTTAAAAATCAAAACATTGCAATTTTTCAATTTTTAGAATTCTAAATTTTTATAGGGATAAATGCATTGTTAATAATTAGTTGAATTTAAATTTTCTAATTTGTTTAATTGTCTCTTCTACCACAATGCAATTTAAAATGATTTATATAATTTTAGTCTACAAGCATATTACATAAGAAGAAGCTAATGCAATGAACTTTAATAAGAAGTTTCCCTACCCCCCTTAAGAGCAATATGTTTGACCCAACATTGAAACTTAGGATTGCTATTGATAATATTCATCCACTAAAGTATATTTTATACAATCGAGTCCATTACATGTATTTTTGTTCAGTTAACATATTCAAATATTACATTTTTGTCACCATTCAAATGCAATGCCATTAACAATAAATTTAAAAATCAAAACATTGTATTTTTTCAATTTTTTGAATTTTAAGGTCTTATAGGGACAAATGTATTGTTAATAATTAGTTGAATTTAAATTTTGTAATTTTTTTAAATGTCTCCTTTGCCACACTGCAATTTGAAGTGGTTTATATAATTTTAGTCTGCAAACATATTGCTTGAGAAAAAGTAGATGCAATAGACTCTAACAAGAAGTTCTCACACTTCCTTCTAGAGATATATGATTGGCCAAGCATTGATGCTTAGGATTCTTATTTATAATATTCATATACTAAAGTACATTTTATACAATTAAGTCCATTACTTGTATTTTTGTTCAATTACCATATTCAAATATTATGTTTCTTTCATAATTCGAATGCAATGAAATTTACAATAAATTTAAAAATCAAAAATTGCAATTTTTTAATTTTTAAAATTTTAAATTCTTATAAGGATAAATGCATTGTTAAAAATTAGTTGAATTTAAATTTGCTAATTTTTTTAATTGTCTCCTTTGCTATAATGCAATTTGAAATGATTTATATAATTTTAGTCTACAAACATATTATTTAAGAAAAAGTAAATACAATGGACTCTAATAAGAAGTATTCTCACTCCCCTCAAGAGCAATATGCTTGACCCAACATTGAAGTTTGGGATTGCTATTTGTAATTTTCATCTATAAAAGTGTATTTTATACTATTGAGTCCCTTACTTGTATTTTTGTTCAATTAACATATTCAAATGTTATGTTTTTCTCACCATTCAAATGCAATGACATTAACAATAAATTTAAAAATCAAAACATCGCACTTTTTTAATTTTTAGAATTTTAAAGTTCTATAGGGATAAATGTATTGTTTATAATTAATTAAATTTAAATTTTGTAATTTTTTAATTATCTCCTTGCCACAATGCAATTTGAAATGATTTATATAATTTAGTTCTACAAACATATTACATAAGAAAAGGCAAATGTGATGGACTCTAATAAGAAGTATCCTCACTCCCCTCAAGACCAATATGTTTGACCCAACATTGAAGTTTGGGATTGTTATTTATAATTTTCATTCACAAAAGTGTATTTTATACTATTATGTTTTTCTCACAATTTAAATGCAATGACATTTATAATAAATTTAAAAATCAAAACATTACACTTTTTCAATTTTTAGAATTTTAAAGTCTTATAGGGTAAGTGCAATGTTCATAATCAGTCAATTTAATTTTTGTAATTTTTTTAATTGTCTCCTTTGCCATACTGCAATTTGAAATGATTTTTATAATTTTAGTCTATAAACATATTACTTAAGAAAAAACAAATGCAATGGACTTTAATGATAAATTTGGCCACACCCCTCAAGAGCAACATGCTTGACCTAACATTGAGGATTGAGATTTTTATTTATAATATTCATCTAATAAGGTGTATTTTAAACAATTGAGTCCATTACATGTATTTTTGTTCAACAAACATGTTCAAATATTACATTTTTGTCACCATTCAAATGTAATGCCATTAACAATAAATTTAAAAATCAAAACATTGCATTTTTTCTATTTTTCTATTAACAAATGCATTGTTAATAATTAGTTGAATTTAAATTTTGTAATTTTTTAATTGTCTCCTTTGCGACAATCCTATTTGAAATGATTTATATAATTTTAGTCTAAAAATATATTACTTAAGAAAAATCAAATGCAAAAAAATCTAATAAGAAGTTTTGCCACTACCATCTAGTGATATATGCTTAACCCAACATTGAAACTTGGGATTGCTATTTTTAATATTCATCCACTAAAGTTTATTACATACTATTGAGTCTATTACCTATATTTTTGTTCAATTAACATATTCAAATATTATATTTTTCTCACCATTCAAATGTAATGGAATTAACAATAAATTTAAAATTCAAAACATTGCAAGTTTTCAATTTTTATAATTTTAAATTTTTATAGGGATAAAAGCATTGTTAATAATTAGTTGAATTTAACTTTTGCAATTTTTTAATTCTCTCCTTTTTGACAATGCTATTTGAAATGCTCTAAATAATTTTTGTCTAAAAATATATTACTTAAGAAAAAACAAATGAAATGGACTCTAATAAGAAGTTTCCCCACTCCCCTCAAGAGCAATATATTTCACCCAACATTAAAGCTTAGGATTGCTATTTGTAATATTCATCCACTAAAGTTTATTTTATACAATTGAGTTCATTATATGTATTTTTGTTCAATTAACATATTCAAATAGTATGTTTTTGTCAACATTCAAATGTAATGCTATTAACAATAAATTTAAAAATCAAAACATTGAATTTTTTCAAATTTTCAAATTTAAAGTCTTATAGGGACAAATGCATTATTAATAATCAGTTGAATTTAAATTTTTCAATTTTTTAATAGTCTTATTTACGACAATCCTATTTGAAATGACGTATATGATTTTAGTCTAAAAATATATTACTTAAGAAAAAGCAAATGGAAAAAAATCTAATAAGAAGTTTTGTCACTACCCTTTAGTGATATATGCTTGACCCAATATTGAAATTTGGGATTGTTATTTTCAATATTTATCTACTAAAGTTTATTACATGCAATTAAGTCCATTACCAGTATTTTTGTTCAATTAACATATCCAAATATTATATTTTTCTCACCATTCAAATGTAATGGCAATAACAATAAATTTAAAATTCAAAATATTGCAATTTTTCAATTTTTATAATTTTAAATTTTATAGGGATAAAAGTATTGTTAATAATTAGTTGAATTTAACTTTTGTAATTTTTTTAATTGTCTCCTTTGTGATAATGTTATTTGAAATGATTTATATAATTTTTGTCTAAAAATATGTTACTTAAGAAAAAGCAAATGAAATAGACTCATAAGAAGTTTCCCTACTCCCCTTAAGAGCAATATGCTTAACCTAACATTGAAACTTGAGATTTCTATTTATAATATTCATCCACTAAAGTGTATTTTATACAATTGAGTCCATTACATATATTTTTGTTGAATTAACATATTCAAATATTACGTTTTTCTCAGCATTCAAATGTAATGTCATTAACAATAAATTTAAAAATCAAAATATTACAGTTTTTCAATTTTTAGATTTTAAAGTCTTATAGGGACAAATGCATTATTAATAAATAGTTAAATTTAAATTTTGTAATTATTTTAATTGTCTCTTTTGTCATAATGCAATTTTGAAATGATTTATATAATTTTAGTCTACAAACATATTACTTAAGAAAAAGCAAATACAATGAATTCTAATAAGAAGTTTTCCCATTTCCCTCTAGAGATATATGTTTGTCCAAGCATTAAAGCTTGGGATTGTTATATATGATATTCATCCATTGAAGTGTATTTTATACAATTGAGTCCAATACTTGAATTTTTGTTCAATTACCATATTCAAGTATTATGTTTTTCTCACAATTCAAATGTAATGACATTTACAATAAATCTAAAAATCAAAACATTACATTTTTTCAATTTTTAGAATTTTAAAGTCCTATAGGGTAAATGCAATGTTAATAATTAGTTAATTTAACTTTTGTAATTGTTTTAATTGTCTCCTTTGCCACACTGCATTTTGAAATGACTTATATAATTTTAGT
The DNA here is from genome assembly GCA_023213295.1 of Bruguiera hainesii. NCBI lineage: Eukaryota > Viridiplantae > Streptophyta > Magnoliopsida > Malpighiales > Rhizophoraceae > Bruguiera > Bruguiera hainesii. Next base: position 5,106,972 of record JAHOYR010000006.1, read on the forward strand.
CAGCAAACATATTACTTAAGAAAAGGCAAATTGAATGGAATCTAATAAGAAGTTTCCCCACCCCCTGAAGAGCAATAAATTTGACACAACATTGATGTTTAGGATTGCTATTTATAATATAGATCCACAAAAATGTATTTTATACAATTAAGTCCATTACGTGTACTTTTGTTCAATTAACATATTCAAATATTCTGTTTTTCTCACCATTCAAATGTAATGACATTTACAATAAATTTAAAAATCAAAATATTACACTTTTTCAATTTTTAGAATTTTAAAGTCCTATAGGGATAAATGCAATGTTAATAATCAGTTAAATTTAACTTTTGTAATTTTTTTAATTGTCTCCTTTGCAACAATGCTATTTGAAATGATTTATGTAATTTTTGTCTAAAAATATATTACTTAAGAAAAAGCAAATGCAATGAACTCTAATAAGAAGTTTCCTCACTCCCCTCAAGAGTAATATGCTTGACCCAACATTTATACTTGAGATTGTTATTTATAATATAGATCCACAAAAATGTATTTTATACAATTGAGTCCATTACTTGTATTTTTTTTTTAATCAACATCTTCAAATATTATATTTTTCTCAACATTTATATGTAATGTCATTAACAATAAATTTAAAAATCAAAATATTGCATATTTTCAATTTTTAGAATTTAAAGTCTTATAGGAACAAATGCATTATTAATAATCAGTTGAATTTAAATTTTGTAATTTTTTTAATTTTTTTTTGTGCCAAAATGCAATTTAAAATGATTTATATAATTTTAGTCTACAAACATATTACTTAAGAAAAACCAAAAGCGATGGACTCTAAAAAGAAGTTTTCCACTTCCCTCTAAAGATATATGCTTGGCCAAGTATTGAAGTTTGTGATTGTTATTTATAATATTCATCTATTAAAGTTTATTTTATACAAGTGAGTCTATTTCCTGTATTTTTTATCAATTAACATATTCAAATATTATGTGTTTCTCACCATTTAAATGTAATGGCATTAATAACAAATTTAAAATTCAAAACATTGCAATTTTAAGATTTTTAGAATTTGAATTACTTATAGGGATAAATGCATTGTTAATAATTAGTTGAATTTAATTTTTTTGTAATTTTTTTAATTGTCTCCTTTGCGACAATGCTATTTAAAATGATTTATATAATTTTGGTCTAAAAATATATTACTTAAGAAAAAGCAAATGCAATGAACTCTAATAAAAAGTTTTCCCACTCCCCTCAAGAGTAATATGCTTGACCTAACATTGATATTTGGGATTGTTATTTGTAATATAAATCCACAAAAATATATTTTATACAATTGAGTCCATTACTTGTATTTTTTTTCAATCAAAATCTTCAAATATTATGTTTTTCTCAACATTCATATACAATGTCATTAACAATAAATTTAAAAATCAAAATATTGCATATTTTCAATTTTTAGAATTTAAAGTCTTACAGGGACAAATGCAATGTTAATAATCAGTTGAATTTAAATGTTGTAATTTTTTTAATTTTCTTTTGTGCCACAATGCAATTTAAAATGATTTATATAATTTTAGTTTACAAACATATTACTTAAGAAAAACCAAATGTAATGGACTCTAAAAAGAAGTTTTTCCACTTTCCTCTAAAGATATATGCATGGCCAAGCACTAATGCTTAGGATTGTTATTTATAATATTTATCTATTAAAGTATATTTTATACAAGTGAGTCTATTATCTGTATTTTTGATCAATTAACATATTCAAATATTATGTATTTCTCACCATTGAAATGTAATGACATTAATAATAAATTTAAAATTCAAAATATTGCAATTTTAAAATTTTTAGAATTTTAATTTCTTATAGGGATAAATTTATTGTTAATAATTAGTTAAATTTAACTTTTTTAATTTTTTTAATTATGTCCTTTGCAACAATGCTATTTAAAATAATTTATATAATTTTTGTCTAAAAATATATTACTTAAAAAAAAGAAAATACAATAGAGTCTAATAAGAAGTTTTTCAACTCGCCTCAAGAGCAATATGCTTGAGCCAATATTGATGTTTGGGATTGTTATTTATAATATAGATCCATAAAAATGTATTTTATATAATTAAGTCCATTACTTGTTTTTTTGTTCAATTAGCATATTCAAATATTATGTTTTTCTCACCATTCAAATGCAATAGCATTAACAATAAATTTAAAAATCAAAATATTGCAGTTTTTCAATTTTGAGAATTTTGAAGTCCTATAGGAACAAATACATTATTAATAATTAGTTGAATTTAAATTTTCTAATTTTTTTAATTGTCCACTTTGCCACAATTTAATTTGAAATGATTTATATAATTTTAGTCTACAAACATATTACTTAAGAAAAACCAAATGCAATGGACTATAGAAAGAAGTTTTCCAACTTCCCTCTAGAGATATATGCTTGGCCAAGTATTAAAGATTGGAATTGTTATTTATAATATTAATCCACAAAAGTTTATTTTATATAATTAAGTCCATTACTTGTATTTTTATTCAATTAACATATTCAAATATTATGTTTTTCTCACAATTTAAATGCAATGACATTAACAATAAATTTAAAAATCAAAACATCGCACTTTTTCAAATTTAAGAATTTTGAAGTCATATCGGGATAAATGCATTGTTAATAATCAGTTGAATTTAAATTTTATAAGTTTTTTTAATCGTCACCTTTACAAGAATCCTATTTGAAATAATTTATATAATATTTGTCTAAAATATATATTACTTAAGAAAAACTAAATGAAATGAACTCTAATAAGAAGTTTTCTCACTCCCTTCAAGAACAATATGCTTAACCCAACATTTAAATTTAAGATTGGTATTTATAATATTCATCCACTAAAGTGTATTTTATACAATTGAGTCCATTACATGTATTTTCGTTGAATTAATATCTTCAAATATTATATTTTTCTCAACTTTCAAATGTAATGCCATTAACAATAAATTTAAAAATCAAGACATTGCATTTGTTCAATTTTTAGAATTTAAAGTCTTATAGGGACAAATGCATTGTTAATAATGAATTGAATTTAAATTTTGTAATTTTTTTAATTGTCTCTTTTGTCACAATGCAATTTGAAATAATTTATATAATTTTAGTTTGCAAACATATTACTTAACAAAAAGCAAATGCAATGGATTCTAATAAGAAGTTTCGCCACTCCCTTCAAGTGCAATATGCTTGACCTAACATTAAAACTTAAGATTGTTTTTTTAATCTTCATCTACTAAAATGTATTTTATACATTTGAGTCCATTAGTTAAATTTTTGCTCAATTAACATAGTCAAATATTATGTTTTTCTCATAATTGAAATGTAATGACATTAATAATAAATTTAAAAATTAAAACATTGCATTTTTTCAATTTTTAGAATTTTAACGTCTTATAGATATAAATGTATTATTAATAATTAGTTGAATTTAAATTTTGTAAGTTTTTTACTTATCTCCTTTGTGATAATGCTATTTGAAATGATTTATGTTATTTTATTCTAAAAATATATTACTTAAGAAAATATTGCATTTTTTCAATTTTTAGAATTTTGAAGTCTTGCAGGGACAAATGCATTGTTAAGAATTAGTTTAATTTAAATCTTGTAACTTTTTTAATTTTCTCCTTTGCCACAATGCAATTTGAAATGATTTATATAATTTTAATCTACAAACATATTACTTAAGAAAAAACGAATGCAATGGACTCTAATAAGAAGTTTCCCTACTCCCCTCAAGAGTAATATGCTTATCTTAACATTGAAACTTGGGATTGCTATTTATAATATTCATCCACTAAAGTGTAGTTTATATAATTGAGTCCGTTATATGTATTTTTGTTCAATTAACATATTAAAATAGTATGTTTTTCTCAACATTCAAATGTAATGCCATTAACAATAAATTTAAAAAACAAAACATTGCATTTTTTCAATTTTTAGAATTTAAGGTCTTATAGGGACAAATGTATTGTTAATAATCAATTGTTTAAATTTTTTCATTATTTTAATTGTCTCCTTTTCCATAATTCAATTTTGAAATGATTTATATAATTTTAGTCTACAAACATATTACTTAAGATAAAGCAAATGTGATGGACTCTAAAAAGATGTTTTCCCACTTCCCTCTAAAGATATATGCTTGGCCAAGTATTGAAACTTAGCATTGTTATTTATAATATTCATCCATTAAAGTGAATTTTATACAATTGAGTCAATTACCTGTATTTTTGTTCAATTAACATACTCAAATATTATGTTTTTCTCACCATTCAAATGTAATGACTTTAACAATAAATGTAAAAATCAAAACATTACAAATGTCCAATTTTAAAAATTATAAAGTCTTATAAAGATAAATGCATTATTATTAATTAGTTGAATTTAACTTTTGTAATTTTTTTAATTATCTTGTTAGTGATAATCCTATTAGAAATGATTTATATAATTTTAGTCTAAAAATACATTACTTAAGAAAAACCAAATGCAATGGACTCTTATAAGAAATTTCCCCACTCCCCTCAAGAGCAATATGCTTGATAGAATATTGAAGTTTGAGATTGCTATTTATACTATTCATCGACTAAAGTGTATTTTATAATATTAAGTCCATTACTTGTATTTTTGTTTAATTAACATATTTAAATATTATATTTTTCTCACCATTCAAATGCAATGGCATTTACAATAAATGTAAAAATCAAAACCTTGCAATATTTCAATTTTAAGAATTATAAAGTCTTATAGGGATAAATGCATTGTTTTTAATTAGTTGAATTTAATTTTTCTAATTTTTTCAATTGTCTCCTTAGCAATAATGCTATTTGTAATGATTTATATAATTTTATTCTACAAACATATTACTCAAGAAAAAGAAAATTCAGTGGACTTTAATAAGAAGTTCCCCCACTCCCTTTAAGAGCAATATGCTTGGCACAACATTGAATGTTAGGATTGTTATTTATAATATTCATCCACTAAAGTGAATTTTATATAATTTAGTCCATTACTTGACTTTTTGTTCTATTAACATATTCAAATATTATGTTTTTCTCACCATTCAAATGCAATAGCATCAATAATAAATTTAAAAATCAAAACATTGCACTTTTTCAATTTTTAGAATTTTGAAGTCCTACAAGAATAAATGCATTGTTAATAGTCAACTGAATTTAAATTTTATAATTTTTTTAATTGTCTCCTTTGCCATAATGCAATTTGAAATGATTTATATAATTTTAGTCAACAAACAATTGCACTCTAATAAGAAGTTTTCCATTCCCCTATAGAGATATATGTTTGGCCCAACATTAAAACTTATGATTGCTATTTATAATATTTATCCACCATGTATTTTATACCATTGGGTCCATTACTTGTATTTTTGTTCAATTAATATATTCAAATATTATGTTTTTCTCACTTATCAAATGCAATGACATTTACAATAAATTTAAAAATCAAAACATTGCAATTTTTCACTTTTTAGAATTTAAAGTTTTATAAGGATAAATGCCTAATTAATATTTAGTTGAATTTAAATTTTGTAATTTTTTTATGTCTCATTTGCCACAGTGAAATTTGAAATGATTTATATGATTTTGGTCTATAAACATATTTTTTAAGAAAAAGTAAATACAGTGAACACCAATAAAAAGTTTTCTCATTCTCCTCTACAGATATATGTTTGACCCAACATTGAAGTTGTGATTGCTATTTATAATATTCATCCATTAAAGTGTATTTTATATAATTGAGTCCATTACATGTATTTTATTTCAATTAAGATATTCAAATATTATGTTTCTTCCACTATTCAAATGCAATGACTTTAGTAATAAATTGAAAGATAAAAACATTACATTTTTTCAATTTTTAGAATTTTATAATCTTATATGGGTAAAGGAATTGTTAATAATTAGTTGAATTTAAATTTAGTAATTTTTTTAATTATCTCCTCTGTAACAATGCAATTTAAAATAATGTATATAATTTTAGTTTGCAAACATATTACTTAAAAAAAGGCAAATATAATGGACTCTAATAAAACGTTTTCCCATTCCCTTATCGAGATGTATGGTTGGCCTAACATTAAAACTTAGGATTGCTTTTTGTAATATTTATCCACTAAAGTATACTTTATACAATTAAGTCCATTACACATATTTTATTTCAATTAACATATTCAAATATTGTGTTTTTCTCATTATTTAAATGCAATGGCTTTGGCAATAAATTTAAAACTCAAAACATTACATTTTTTCAATATTTACAATTTTATATTTTTATAGGGATAAATGCTTTGTTAATAATTAATTGAATTTAAATTTTGTAATTTTTTTAATTATCTCCATTGTCACAGTGCAATTTGAACTGATTTATATAATTTTAGTCTATATACATATTACTTATGAAAAAGTAAATGCAATGGACTCTAATAAGAAGTTTTCTTATTCCCCTTTAGAAATATATGCTTGGCCCAATATTGAAGTTTGAGATTGCTAATTATAATATTCATCCACTAAAGTGTATTTTATACCATTTATCCATTTCTTGTATTTTTGTTCAATTAACATATTCAAATATTATGTTTTTCTCGTCATTCAAATGCAATAGCATTTATAGAAAATTTAAAAATCAAAACATTACATTTTTCCAATTTTTAGAATTTGAAAGTTTTCTAGCGATAAATGCATGTTAATAATTAGTTGAATTTAAATTTTATAATTTTTTTTAATTGTCTCTTTTGCTATAATGTAATTTAAAATGATTTATATAATTTTAGTTTACAAACATATTACTGAAGAAAAAAAAAATGTAGTGGATTCAAATAAGAAGTTTTCCATTCCCTTTAGAGATATATGTTTTGCCCAACATTGAACTTTGGAATTGTTATTTATAATATTCATTCACTAAAATGTATTTTATATCATTGAGTCCATTTCTTGTATTTTTGTGAAATTAACATATTCAAATATTATATTTTTCTCACCATTCAAATGCAACGACATTTACAAAAAATTTAAACATCAAAACATTGCATTTTTTCAATTTTTAGAATTTTAAAGTCTTCTATCAAAAAATGCATTATTAATAATCAGTTGAATTTAAATTTTTTTAAATTTTGTAATTTTTTTAATTGTTTCCATTGTCATAGTGCAATTTGAAATGATTTATATAATTTTAATTTACAAACATATTACTTAAGAAAAAGTAAATACAATGTACACTAATAAGAAGTTTTCTCACTCCCCTCTAAAGATATATGTGTGACCCAACATTGAAACTTGTGATTGTTATTTATAACAATCATCCACTAAAATATATTTTATACAATTGTGTCCATTACATGTATATTATTTCAAGTAACATATTCAAATATTGTATTTTTCTCACTATTCAAATGCAATAGCTTTGACAATAAATTTGAAAATCAAAGCATTGCATTTTTTTTTAATTTTTAGAATTTTATATTTTTATGGGCATAAATGCTTTATTTATATTCGATTAAATTTAAATTTAGTAATTTTTTTTAATTGTCTTCATTGCCATAGTGCAATTTGAAATGATTTATATAATTTTAGTCTACATACATATTACTTAAGAAAAAGTAAATGTAATGAACTTTAATAAGAAGTTTTCCTATTTCCCTGTCGAGATATATGCTTGGCTCAACAGTAAAGATTGAGATTGTTATTTATAATATTCATCCACTAAAGTGTATTTTATACAATTAAGTCTATTACATGTATTTTATTTCAATTGACGTATTCAAATATTATTTTTTTCTCACAATTCAAATGCAATAGCTTTAGCAATAAATTTAAAAATCAAAACATTGCATTTTTTCAATTTTTAGAATTTTAAACTCTTATAGGTATAAATGTATTGTTAATAGTTAGTTAAATTTAATTTTTGTAATTTTTTTAATTGTCTCCACTGGCACAGTGCAATTTGAAATGATTTATATAATTTTAATCTACATGCATATTGCTTCAGAAAAAGTAAATGCAATGGACTTTAATAAGAAGTTTTGTCATTCCCCTCTAGAGATATATGCTTGGCCCAACATTGAAACTTAGGATTGTTATTTATAATATTCAACAAATAGTGTATTTTATATAATTAAGTCCATTACTTGAATTTTTGTTCAATTAACATATTCAAATATTATATTTTTCTCACTATTTTAATGCAATGACTTTGGCAATAAATTTAAAAATTAAAACATTGCATTTTTTCAATTTTTAGAATTTTATATTCATACAAGGATAAATGTTTTGTTAATAATCAGTTGAATTTAAATTTTATAATTTTTTTAATTGTCTCTATTGCCATAGTGCAATTTGAAATGATTTATATAATTTTAGACTACATACATATTGTTTAAGAAAAAGTAAATGTAGTGGACTCTTATAAGAAGTTTTCCCATTTTCCTCTAGAGATATACGCTTGGCCTAATATTGAAACTTAGGATCACTATTTATAATATTTTATACAATTAAGTCCATTACTTGTATTTTTGTTCAATTAACATATTCAAATATTATGTTTTTCTTACCATTCAAATGCAATGGCTTTAGCAATAAATTTGAAAATCAAAACATTGCATTTTTTCAATTTTTAGAATTTTAAAATCTTATGGGGATAAATTCATTGTTAATAATTCGTTGAAGTTTGAATTTTGTTATTTTTCTAATTGTCTCCTTTGCCATAATGCAATTTAAAATGATTTATATAATTTTAGTTTACAAACATATTCCTCAAGGACAAGCAAATGCAGTGGACTGTAATAATAAGTTTTCTCACTTATTTCTAAAGGTATATGCTTGACCCAACATTAAAGTTTGTGATTACTATTTATAACATTCATCCCTTAAAATGCATTTTATACAATTGAGTCCACTACTTGTATTTTATTTCAATTAACATATTCAAATATTATGTTTTTCTCACCATTCAAATGCAATAGCATTATCAATAAATTTAAAAATCAAAGCATTGCATTTTCTCAATTTCTAGAATTTCAAACTCTTGTAGGGATAAATGCATTGCTAATAATCAATTAAATTTAAATTTTGTAATTTTTTTAATTGTCTCCTTTCCCACAGTGCAATTTGAAATAATTTATATAATTTTAGTCTGCAAACATATTATTTAATGAAAAGCAAATGTAATGCACTATAATAAGAGGTTTTTCCATTCTCCTATAGAGATATATGCTTGGCCCAACATTGAAACTTGGGATTATTATTTATAATATTCATCCACTAAAGTGTATTTTATACCATTGAGTCCATTACTTGTACTTTTTTCATTTAACATATTCAAATATTATTTTTTTCTCACCATTCAAATGTAATGGCATGAACAATATATTTAAAAATCAAATTATTACATTTTTTCAATTTTTACAATTTTAAATTCTTATAGGTATAAATGCATTGTTAATAGTCAGTTAAATTTAATTTTTGTAATTTTTTTAATTTTCATCTTTGTCACAATGCAAGTTGAAATTATTTATCTAATCTTGGTTTACAAACATATTATCTAAGAAAAAGCAAATACAATGCACTATAATAGGAAGTTTTCCCACTCCTCTCTAGAGATATATGCTTGGCCCAACATTGAAGTATAAGATTGCTATTTTTAATATTAATCCACTAGAGTGTATTTTATACTATTCAATCCATTACTTGTATTTTTGTTCATTTAACATATTCAAATATTATATTTTTCTCACTATATAAATGCAATGGCAGTAACAATATATTGAAAAATCAAAATATTGCATTTTTCAATTTTTAGAATTTTAATATCCTATAAGGATAAATGCATTGTTAATAATCAGTTAAAATTAAATTTTGTAAATTTTTTCTCCTTTGTCACAATGCTATTTGAAATGATTTATCTCATTTTATTCTAAAAACATATTATTTAAGAAAAAGCAAATACAATGCACTGTAATAAGAAGTTTTCCCACTTCTAGAGATATATGCATGACCCAACAATGAAGCTTGCAATTGCTATTTAAAATATTTATGCACTAAAGTGTATTTTATACAGTTGAGTCCATTATGTGTATTTTTGTTCAATTAACATATTCAATTATTATGTTTTTTCTCACCATTCAAAATGCAATGACATTAGCAATAAAATTAAAAATCAAAACTTTGCATTTTTTCAATTTTAAGGATTTGAAAGTCCTAAAGGGATAAATGCATTATTAATAATTAGTTAAATTTAAATTTTGTAATTTTTTTAATTAGCTCCTTCGTCACAATGCAATTTAAAATGATTTATATAATTTTAGTCTACAAATGTATTACCTAAGAAAAAACAAATGTAATGGACTCTAATAAGAAGTTTTACCACTCTCCTTTAGAGATATAAGTATGACCCAATAATGAAACTTGGGATTACAATTTATAATATTCATCTACTAAAGTGTATTTTATACAATTGTATCCATTATTTGTATGTTTGTTCAATTAACATATTCAATTATTATGTTTTTTCTCACCATTCAAAATGCAATGACATTAAAAATAAAATTAAAAATCAAAACATTTCATTTTTCAATTTTAAGAATTTTAAAGTGTTTTATAGATAAATGCTTTGTTAAAAATCAATTGAATTTAAATTTTGTAATCTTTTTAATTGTTTACTTTGTCACAGTGCAATTTGAAATGATTTATATAGTCTTAGTCTACAAACATATTATTTAAGAAAAAGCAAATGCAATGGACTCTAATAAGAAAATTTCTCATTCCCCTCTAGAGATATATGCTTGGTCCAACAATAAAGTTTGGAATTGTTATTTATAATATTCATCCACTAAAGTGTATTTTATATCATTGAGTCTATTACTTGTATTTTTGTTTATTTAACATATTCAAATATTTTGTTTTTATCATCATATAAATGCAATGGCATTAACAATATATTGAAAAATCAAAACTTTGCATTTTTTCAACTTTTTGAATTTTAAAGTCTTATAGGGATAAATGCATTGTTAATAATCAGTTGAAATTCAATTTTGTAAATTTTTTCTCCTTTGTCATAATGATATTTGAAATGATTTATATAATTTTAGTCTAAAAACATATTACTTAAGAAAAAGCAAATGTAATAGACTTTAATAAGAAGTTTTCATTGAAGTTTGGGATTACAATTTAAAATATTCATCTACTAAATTGTATTTTATACAATTGAGTCCATTACTTGTATTTTATTTCAATTAACATATTTAAATATTATATTTTTCTCAACATTTAAATACAATGACTTTAGCAATTAATTTAAAGACCAAAACATTACATTTTTTCAATTTTGAGACTTTTGAAGTCTTATGGGGATAAATACATTGTTAATAATCAATTGAATTTAAATTTTGTAATTTTTTTAATTGTCTCCTTTCCTACAATGCAATTTGAAATGATTTATATAATTTTGGTCTACAAATATATTACCTAGCTCTTGGCGGAGTATGATTTTGTGTGGGAACACAAGCCAGGAAGACACAATCAAGTTGCAGATGCTCTCAGTCATCAAGTGCGAGAAGTGGTTGCTGCCCTCACCAAGGTGCAAAGTGACTTGTTGGACCGAATTAAGTCATAAATGCCACATGATAACGATTATCAAAAGCTCGTGCAGCAAGTGAGTGAGGGTATGGTGAGACGATATTAGCTCGATGACGGACTGTTACACGCGAAGGGTAACAAGTTATATGTTCCCAAAGGTGCAGGCCTCAGGAGGGAGATCTTGCAGGAGTGCCATAACTCCTAATGGGCTGGTCATCTAGGCATAGAGCGGATGATAGCCTTCCTAGCCCGTAACTACTATTGGCCAAAGATGGAAGACGATGTTAAGGTGTACATAAAGACGTGCATTGTTTGTCAACAGGACAAGGTTGAGAGACAAAAGGAAGTGGGGTTGCTGCAACCACTACCCATTCCAACGAAACCTTAGGTGTTGGTTTCGATGGATTTCATTGGTGGGTTTCCAAAAGTTAATGGCAAGGGTTCTGTCATGGTGGTGGTTGATCAGTTCTCAAAGTATGCTGTGTTCGTTCCAACCCTGTCCTCATGTCAAGCAGAGATGGCTGCTGAATTATTCTACAAACAGGTGGTTAAGTACTTTGGTTTGCCAGAAGATATCATGAGAGATTGGGATCCTTGCTTTACAGGCAGGTTTTGGACAACTCTGTTCAACATGATGGGATTGGAGTTAAAGTTTTCTACTGCCAACCATCCTCAGACAGATGGCCAGATAGAGCAAATTAATGGCCTATTGGAGGAGTATCTTCAGCACTACATGACTGCAAGCCAACAAAATTGGCTAGAGTGACTAGATTCTGTGCAGTTTTGCTACAATCTTCACTAAGCATCATCAACAGGGATGAGTCCCTTTGAGCTGGCGATGGGGCATCAGCCCCTTACTCCAAATGAGATAGCATGGACAAGCCTTGGAGGGAAGTGTCCAGTAGCCTACCGATATGCTCGTTTGAAATAGGAGTTGTTCGACAAGGCCCACGACAACTTAAGTAAAGTGGCCTGACGCATGAAGAAGTATGCAGACAGGGGAAGGCGAGGCCTTGATTTCCAAGTTGGGGACAAAGTTCTACTTAAACTGAATCCTTAAATATGGAAGAAGATTAGCAGCAAGATGGTGCATCGCGGGTTGATTCCTAAGTATGATGGTCCATTTGCAGTGATACAGAAAGTTGGCAATGTTGCTTATCGATTGCAACTGCCAGAAAGGTTAAAGGTCCATCCGACTTTCCATGTGAGCTTCTTGAGACCCTTTTATGAGCTTATTGAGGTTCAATTAGGGTTGAACCTCCGAGGAGGCAGACAAGGTGTGCTCCCCCAACCATTCTAGTGGAGTTCCAATGTTAAGTGGAGAATATTCCAAACTGAAGGATGCAAGGACAAAGTAAGAAGAATCGCCAGGTGAAATACCTGGTGAAGTGAAAAGATGCTCCAAATAGGGAGGCTAGTTGGGAGAGGGACATGACATTGCGGTAGTTTAAGAAGCAGATCCAGTACTACCAATCAACCCTACCAACGAGGACATGGAGTTCAACAGGTGGGGGTGGTTTGTTAGCCCCTTAAAGTCCTCGATACAAAAATGCAAGCATTGGCAATATCTTATGCCAATGCATGCCAATGCTTGGCATGAAGTCCGTGTGAGTCAGGCATGTCAAAGGAAATAAGGCAGCAGGTTAGGGCATTGGTGCAAAGGAAATGGTGTTAGATCATTGGTTGGGCAGCAGGTTGTGCTAGCAGGCTGCCAATTGAGGGAGTGATCCCTTAAGCACTCTAATGAGTCCTCCTATCAGAAAGCCAGATTCCCTAATGCTCTATAGGGGCGTGTGCATGTCTCCTTGAGAGATTGGCCAAAGAAAGAGTGGCTAACAGGAGCCCTACGTGAAACTGGTGCATGGGCAGGGGTCCAGACTAGCACACAAGCTGGGCAGCAGAGGGATAGGTGGCAGCATCAGTGAAGTTCTACCCATGCACCATGCAAGGAGGAGTTCATGGCACATAGGGCAGAACCACTAAAGCCTCTGCAACCTTATCTGCAGAGATCATAGGAAGGGATGACTGCATGGGTCTGATGTACTAACAGACTCTCCTTGAAGCAAGGAGAACATGGGCCGGCAGTAGATAAAGGTTGAACCAATCCAATATGAGGTGGCAGGCTGTCCTTGATTGTAGACCCATGTTCTGCCTAGTTTGTAGGAAGTGCTCTTAGTAGTGGGGAATGCCTCATTAAGCATGATTGGCTTGGTAGCCAAGTCATGCAGCCTATATATATGGGTGTGTAAGGTGTTGGCCAAGGACACCAAGGATATTGGCATATATCCAAACACAAGAGAGAGAAAGTATAGAGAGAAACACTTGTAAGTCTTGGCAATCCTTTATACTTTGTATTAAGTAGTAAAGGTTGGGAGGGTTTCCTGTAAGTGTGCTGTTGTCTGTGTGTGTGTGTGTGTGTGTGTGTGTGTGTGTGTGTGTGTGTGTGTGTGTGTGTGAGTTTGGCTGAGACTAAGCAGGCTACTTAGTGCTTTCACAAGGCCAAAAATTTGTATGAGATAGTTGGCCCTATGACAACTACCATGAGGAGATCGAGATTGCCATGATCAAGGCAAATGCAAAAGAAGATAAAGAGGCAACCATTGCTTGATTTTTGCAATGGCTAAATAGAGACATAGCCAAGGTGGTTAAGTTGCAACACTATATGGAATTAGAAGACATGATGCACATCGCAATGAAAGTTGAAAGACAACTTAAATGAAAGGGTTTTGCATTGTTTGGGTAACATTCAGGTTCTACTCCATTTTGGAAGCTGAATTGGAGTAAAAGGGGGGAGAAGTTCAATTACATGTCCAAAGTCATGCTATCCAAGAGCAAGAATGTGGGTTTTAGCAAGGAGGCAAGTAATCCTGATCCCTAACCAAGTAAAAATGGGGATATTAAGTGTTTGGGAAGAGGTCACATTGCATCTCTATGTCCAAATATGCGAGCAATGCTCTTGAAAGGTAATGATGATGTTGAAACTCTAAGTAAATCAAATGATGATGATATTATGCCACCATCAAAGGGTAAAAGTCATGGAGAGGAGTATCTAGTTAATGGAGTAACTCTCATAACAAGGCTTGAATTAAATGTGCAAGTGAAGGAAGAAAAGGAGCTGCAATGAGATAAAATCTTTCATAAGAGGTGTCTCATCAAAGATAAGGTATGTAGTATGATTATTGATGGTGGGAGTTGCAATAATGTAGCTAGCACAATTATAGTTGAAAAGCTGAATTTATCAACTATAAGGCATCTTATGCCATATAAACTTCAATGGTTGAATGACATTGGTGAAGTTAGGGTAAATAAATAAATACTTGTGTCATTTTCTACTGGACGATACCATGATGAAGTTTTATGTGATGTTAAACCTATACATGCAGGCCATATTCTATTAGGAAGGTGATGGCAATTTGATAGATGAGTTATGCATGATGGTTTCAAGAATCGATATTCCTCTGTAATGAATGAAAAACTTGTCACTCTTGTACCATTATCACCTCAACAAACTTATGAGGATCAATTAAGGATTAAAAATAAGAGTGAACCGAAAAAAGAGATTGAAAAGAGAGAGATAATCAAAACAAAAAAAGAGAAGAAAAAGTGGTGACACAAGATAGACAAAGAGAGAGAGAGAGAGAGAAGAAAACAAAAGGTTTCTATGCAAAAGAAAGTAATGTTGAAAGAGCATTTTATGCCAAATAGCTTATGATCATACTTTTGTACAAAGAGACTTATTTTAGCACTAACAAGTTTGACTCATCTTCACCTAGTATTGTTATTTCTCTTTTGTAGGAATTTGAACATGTATTCCCTAAGGATGTTTCGAGTGCATTGCCACCTAAAAGAGGAATTGACATCAAATTGATTTTATCCTTGGTGCATCCATCCTAAACTGGTTAGCATATAGGAGTAACTCAAGGAGACAAAGGAGCTTTAAAGGTAGGTTGATGAACTTATGTCAAAAGTATATGCGAGAGAAAGCATGAGTCCCTACATAGTCCATGTCCTACTTATACCCAACAAAGATGAAATTTGGAGGATGTATGTTGACTATTGAGTAGTCAACAAAATCACTATGAAGTATTGTCACCCCATACCTAGGTTAGATGACAGGTTAGATGAATTACATAATTCATATGTCTTGTCTAAAATTGATTTAAAAAGTGGATATCACTAGATTAGGATGAGAGAAGGAATGAGTGGAAAACAACTTTCAAAACTAAGTATGGTTTATATGAATGACTTGTTATGCCATTTGGTCTCATTAATGCACCAAGCACCTTTATGTGGTTAATGAGTCATTTTTTGTGTCCATTTATTGGTGAATTTATGGTTGTGTATTTTGATCATATTTTGGTTTATGGCAAAAGCCTAAAAGAGAATCTTGATCATTTATTTTCTGTTTTAATTGTTTTACATTCTGAGAAAATTGTATGCTAACTTCAAAAAATGTTCCTTTTGTACTAATCAGATCATATTTCTTGGCTATGTTATGAGTGCTAAAGGTATTAAGATTGATGAGGAAAAGTTAGGGCAATCCGTGATTAGCCTACACATAAGCAAACTTGATTTAAACCCTAATGCTTTAATACCAACTAATGTGAACCCTATAAAGTACAATGAAATGCATAAGCAAAACTAGGAATTCAAAACTCCGAGAAAGTTAAATTTTGCTTAACAAGAGTAAAACCTTGAGCTAATGTTTAAAGGAACATGAATGTAGGAAGAAACCTAGACCCAATGTTCAAAGGAACATGAACCAAAGGTATAAAGAAGAATATGGATGCCACTCTCATAAAAGAAGGCAATTGAGAGTGATAAGTTGGGTTGAAATACCACAAGACATAATCATGATAAGTACACAAAGTTTAATGAATAACTAAGAGAGAAAATTCTCACTTTTCGTTCACCAATGATGTATCTTTTTTAACAATGAAATCAAGCCTATTTATAGGCTTAAGTAACAACCCTAACCGTAGAAATAAGAAAAACCTCCTAAATAAGCTAATAACAAACAAATCGGATTTGGTTCAGCCAAATTTGGTTTAGTCAAATTCACAAAGCCATGCATCCTGCATCAAACTTGTTCACCAACCAGCTCATGATTGGCACTGATCCAACCTTATAATAGTGAACTAGTCATATTACTTATTTTATAACTAGTGCACTCCCTGTTTTCCATTTTTCAGACTTCAAGATAGGTCTAACTCATTAATTCCACCACTTTGTTGCATCTACTCTACACAATTAGTTAACCTATGCCAATTTAGCATACTTATACAATTAATAAAGCCTTGACCTGCATTAAGATATAATTTGTTACTTTTTAAGCTTGAATGAGCTTATTTGGCCCAAATGTCATTTATCACCCTGTTAAGTGCCTCTTTCATCCTTATAGCTTTAGAACTTGTCAATGGCCCTTCTTGAATGGTCAATGAATCCTTAGAAGCCCTCTATGCATTGAAAATTCCATGAATCTCATCATGTTATGCCTACAACAAACATTCTTGCAACAAGCATGTCTATAGACCTTTGGTATTAGGAATTCATTGAATTCCATCAAACAAAGGAATCATTGATCATTATTAGCTTTTCTCACAAAAAAGCCATGGTTTAATTCATGACTTATGGCATCAAGATAAAGAAAACTCTGAAGTTCCCAACTTCACCCTAGGATCTACTAGTTTGTGATACTGAGAGGGGGGGTGAATCAGTATCACCACAATTCGTAATTCGCAGGAAAGTGAACAACTTCAATCTCTTCTTAAAAGCAAACTCTTTCTCAGATTCGACTAAGGTAGATCTATTGCTACCTACTAATCACAATAGTCCCCAAAGTCACCTTTCAGACACCTTGCCTAATAGACAATTCGGATGTTCTTGTTTAGGTCTTCGTTAGGTTATGGGTTGGCTGATACTTTAGCTGCGTTCACAACTCAATTCAAAACACAGAACGTAAAGCAAATTAAGGACACACGAGATTTACGTGGTTCCGTCAACGTGACGTACATCCACGGTGGTAGGGACTCTCCCTTACCGAGACTATCCACTATACTTGAGAATTGCAGTTACAATGGATGTCTTAATCTTCTGCTCCTTTCACTATTGCAATTACTAAGCAAGTACAATACAAAGAGTGTCACTTACTGTGTCTACCCTTCATCTAGCTTGTCTTGCCTCTGTTGAATTGAAAGGCTGCTCCACTGCTGCTTAGAAGTTCACCGCAACGCTCTCTAACCTCTCTTGAAGAAATCTAGAAATACGTTGAGTTCTTTCTGATGCTTCGCCAAATTCCTTCTCTAGGTTGTCTCACACAGCTCCTGCTTTCACCGTCTCACGGTTTCACAGCTTGCACTCAAGCTTCTGGTCTGCCGTTTCACGTCTCACGGCCTGCCCCACGCTTCTGATCAGTCACACCGTTGCACGTTCTGGTCTCACGCTCCTGGTCTGCTGTTTCACGTCTCTTGGCCTGCCTCACACTACTGGTTTTTCTGGTTCACGTCTCTTGCCCTGCCTCACGCTTCTAGTCTAATGTCTTCTCTTCCGGGTGGTCTCACGGATACCAGGTCTGCTGTCTTCTCTTCCGGGTGGTCTGTTTCTTATTTCTCCTCTTGCTGGTTGTGCGTTTCTGGTTTGGTTGCAGGATGTGTTTCTGGTTTGCTTGCAGGAGGCGTTTCTGGTTTGATTGCAGGAGGCGTTTCTGGTTTGCTTGCAGGAGGTTGCACGTTCTGGTTTGCTCTCCCAGTGGTGACGTTTCTGGTTTGCTCTCCTGGTGGTGTTGTTTCTGATCTCTTGCCGTTCTGCTCTCTCTTCCTTTTGGCCGGTTGCTGTAGGGTTGCTGTTTATTCAATTGTGTTGGCCCTCACTCTCTCTGTTTTGTCTTCCAAGGCCTTTATATACTTTCTTCCATGAAACCCTAATAGGGCTTACATGGCAGATTTACGTTCTTACCCTTACACAGCAGATTTACTTTCTTGCCCTTTAATGTGGCTTTACTTTCTTGCCCTTCCATATGGCTTTACTTTCTTGCCCTTCAATGTGGCTTTACTTTCTTGCACACTTAACCCTAGTTGACAACAATTACAACCCATACAAGGCTGTGGGAACAACAAACTCTTTATCCAAAAAATTGGAAAAGTGATCTTTTTGGCTATAGAGATTTGAAAGAATGGTTAAAGGTTAAATCTTATAATTATTTTGATTATATTAAAGCAAGTGAAAGAGTTGTATATGAAAATAGGCAAAGGAAATTTAGTTGGTTCTTTCAAATGCACTTTCCAAATGATCCAAAGAAATTTTCAAATTGGTTTAAAACCTAAATATTTAAGTGGGGTTTACATCATGTAATCCTACCTCACAAAGTGAGAACTATTCATGAACAATTTTGTGTAATAAATGAAGAGGTTAAAGAATCATTATTAATATTTGTAGTTTGGTATCATGTCCCATGGATTATCAAATGGAATTATACTATTATGGCTAAACAAGTCAACGTTTTGGATATGGACATTAAGAATGTCCCATGGTTGGCACAAAGGATTAATATCCAATAATGGGAGAAATTCAATTTTATTGATGGTGGTGTCTATACTGGCAAAGGGTTCATCTATATAAATGGGCCTAAAGGTTCACCACCAAAGCCCACTCTTAATCCAAAAGAGATTTTGAATACTTTAATTGAGTTAGTATCATGTGAAACCTTATTACAAATGATGGTTGCATTGGTCTAACCAGAGCAAGAGATGCAAGTAGACTAGGTCAAAAGTAGTCAAAGGCACCTTAATGATGATGTCATGCAAGACTCTCAGGACCTATATGAACTTGAAAGGACAAAAGTCTCAAGACCTGTCAAACAATTTTTATTAAAGCTACTTTATAAAAGTAAGGAATCCAAGACAAATTTACTTTAGAAAAGAGATTCCTTCAATAATGGTTAATACCTTTTCTCTTGTATAAAAGGACTTTCAACTACTCGAAGAGGTAGAGTCCAATTTCCCATCTCCCTAAGTCTAGGTTTCCTCTTCTTCCTTTGTATCCCCCTTCTCTCTTCTTCTTTTGTAAACTATACGCCTAAAATGACACTTAATTCAATGGAAGCATGGCAGCTCTAATGCCATTCCTATCTTGGTAGCATAGGATCATATAGAGATATAAAGAAATAAAAACAAGCACACAAAATTATAGTGATACACATATAAGAAAGAAATTAAAACTAATAAACAAGAAAACATACAAGCAGTTTTGTAAACTTACATAATTAAATGATTTACAATAATAAGGCTTTCATTGAATAGTGTCGTTATAAGTGAATAGTTTATAGAAGAAGAAGAGAGAAGGAGGGATACAAAGGAAGAAGAGAAAACTTAGACTTAGAGAGATAGGAAATTGGATTCTACCTCTTGGAGTAGTCAAGAGGTCTATTTATACAAAAGAAAAGGTGATAACCATTATTGAAAGAATCTCTTTTTTAGAGTAGGGTTGTCCTTGATTCCTTACTTTTGCTGAAGTAGCTTTAGTAAGAGCCATCTGACTATTCTTAAGACTACTTTTCCACCAAAAATAGTTTGTCCATTTGCTTTTTATAGTTTATACAGGTCCTAAGAATCTTGCAGGATATCATCATTAAGATGTGTCTATGACTACTTAACCTAGTTCATTTCCATGTCTATTTCCAATTGTAGCAAAGCAACCATCATTTTTAATAACCTCACCTTTGAAATTGATTCCATTAAGGTCTTTATCAATTTTTTAGGATTAGAAGGAATGGACTTTGGTGGTGGACTTTTTAGGCCCATTTATACAAAAGACCCCTTTGCTAGTATAAACTCCATCATCATAAAAATCAAAATTTTCCCACTTTTAGACATTTATTCTTTGTACCAACCATGGGACATACTTAATGTGCACATCTAGAACTTTGACCTGTTTAGCCATAATAGTAAAATCCCATTTATAATCCATGGGACATGATACCAAATTGTAAACATTAATAATGAGTCTTTAACTTCTTCGTTTGTTGTGTAAAATTGTTCACAAACAATTCTCACTTTGTAAGGTAGGGTTAGATGATGTAAACCCCACTTAAAAAATTAGGTTTCAAGCTAGTTTGGGAATTTCTTTGGATCATTCGAAAGGTGTATCTAAATGAACCAACTAAATTCCCTTTGGCTATTTCCATATAATAAGTCTCTTTCCCATGCTTTGATATATAATCAAAGTAATTATAAGATTTAACCTTCCACCATTATTTCAAATCTTTGTAGCCAAAGAGATCACCTTACTAATCTTTTGGATAAAGAATTTTCTTTATCTTGAATTTGGTGTACTCCTAATCTTTAAAACCATATCCAAATCTAGATCCTCATTATATGGGTTAAATAACTACTAAGCCTGTTTCATGTAATATCTGTTAATAGTATAGGTAATCAATCCTTCATATTGGTACGAGGATACATATTATCTTTAAGATAAAAATGAGCAACCTCATTAGGTTTCAGTTGAGTGCAATTATTTTCAATAGCACATAAAAATTTATGTAGTTTGGAATTAAATGCTATGTTATGGATTTATCAAAAGCTAGCTCATAAGCATCATTATGAAACTTATTAACTTCCTTTAATTTTTCATCTTTAGCTAGTGAATTAATCAACTTTGCTAGGAACTGAGGTCTTTATATAAGGGATCTCTTAATCATGACATAATTCTTTATAAAAACTCATGAGTTAGGAAATTGGGTAAAAAATTAGAATTTCCTTTAATAAAATCTATCAAAATTAAACACAGATAAAAATCCCTACCATTAAGCAAAGACTTGTTTTGAAATGATGCTTTTAACATCTTTGGTAAAGACATCTTTTACTACCTTACAATCTATTCTCAATAGAAATTCCTAATTCAAGGTCAAAAGGAAACCTTTTCCTAATTTTTCAGCTCTAAGGGAATGTATGGTTCTTGAAAAAGTCTATCAAGTATTTATTACGAAAAAAGGGAAAGAGAGTTATTAGTGTCCACCCTCTTACTTTAAATTTGAGCCTAAAATTAAGGATAATGAGGTTATGGCCTTTCCATACAAAGCTGAAACTACAACTAGTGTTGTGGTTTGACAAGGAAATTGTACGAATTTATATCTTCAGTTTGAAGAAATTGTTTTACAAGGTCCAAAACCTCTTGTTAAACTAAAGTAGAAAAAGGGTTTTATTCAAACTTTTTTCTTCAAAAGAAGTAACGTATGATATGACTAGTTAAAGTCTTGAAAAGACAGAACTATTAGATAAAATTGTTAAAAGGCTTAAGAATCTTGAGTTTAAAGAAAAGAAGCATCTATTCTAGGAAAAGAAGAATAAATTAAGGAAAATGAAAAAGAGGCTGAAGAATAGATAGATAAATTCAAGAAATTTTCTTATAAAAAAAAATCCAATACAAAAGAATCCATCAACTTTTTATGAGAAGGAAACTGTAAATATCAATAAAATGACATTTAATGAGGTCTCTACAAAACTATATTATCTTAGGTCAACCCTTGTCAATCTCTTATTGGAGGAACAATCTAAATATAATTATATTCAGTATGCCGATAGTAGTACAGTAGAGTGGAATCTAGAAAAGATGTTTGAAAATCAAATTCTTATTTTACTTCATTATATAATGATATTTGCAACTACTATAAAGTTTAAAGGTAGTTCTAATCCTTAAATAGTAAAATTTATAACTAGTGGATTCATTAAATACCTGAAAGGTTGGTAAGACTTTTATCTAGTAGATAATGTTAATACACTAATATATACATTTACCAATAGTTTCATTAGTACAACTATCTGGTTAATAAATAAGACATATGAGTAGCTTATTAATTTGAGATGCTCACCCTATCTCATTTTAGGTGGTATAAAGATGTACTCTTCTTTAAAGTTTTCACTAGGGAAAATAACTAAAGTATCTGCTAAAAGAAAAATTCCTTATTAGTTTACCTACATTGTTTACATAAAGAGTTACGAATAGGTTAAAATCCTATCATGCATGAGGAATTAACTACCGAGAATTGGTTGTTAAAATAGTAGCTAAAAGAGTTAAACTCTATAACAAAATTAAACTACATAAGCAATTACAAAAAGATAAAGCTCTTTGTAGAGATTTGTGAACATAAGAAAAAAGGTTACAAACCTTTAACTTAAAAGAAAACCTTTTATTCAAAGGAAAAGAAAGAAGAAAAAACAAAACAAAAGAAAAGGCCTAGTTTGCAAAACAAAAAGATAGTAATCTGTTATAAATGCAGAAAGGCAAAGCATTATTAAATAAATGCAAAATGAAATAGAAAATCCAAGAGATGAAGATCTTAAAAGGTCACTGATGCATCTTTTCTTATCAAATAGTGAGTCAAAAGAATCAAATTTAGAAGTAGACCTTCTTGAAGAAGAAGAAACTACATGTAACATTAATTCAAATGATAACTGGAATGGGAAATGCAATTATTATTAAGCAATGTGTAAAGGTACTTGCTTATTAGTCTTAACAAAAGAAGACAATTTGATTCTAGATCCTATTCATAAGATATCAAATATAAAAGAAAAAAGAGAGCAATTAAAAAATATCTTCATGTGGCTCAAAATGATACTAAGATTAGTGAACCAAGAGAATACTATAATTTAAAAATTATTATTCAAAGGATTAAACGTAATCATTATTATTTAAAATCTAGAGAATCATAACCTTTTATGTGCAAGTTTAAAGCTAAAATTAATTAGTTAAAATCTAAGATTAACAAAATTAAAAGAAATTATTATAATTTTAAAAACAATGTTTGAAAAGGTTAAAGACCCTCCAAACATACTTGATACTTCTTTAAAATGGGAATTAGGATCTCTTTAATACATTAACCTAATTGATAGAGTTATTACCCATTAATGGCAAACAAAAATTACAATTGTAATTAATAAAGAACACATTTTCTTTACTATTACCTTAATTAACTTAGACATAAATATGAATTGTCTTAATAAAGGAATAGTACTTTCAAAATACATTTCAAAAACTATAGAAGTGTTAAATACTACTGATAAAAATAAGTTTATTATAAAATGCAAATTATCACAAAATGTTATTTGTAATGAGGGAATTTGAATTGAAATTCCCTTTATATTAGTTAAAAACCTATATCATGATGTTATTTTGGGAAACCCATTTTTACATATGTTATATCTCAAAAAGGAAGTTAGTGATCAAAGGATTTACTTAGAAATAAATAGAAAGCTTATCAAGTTTGCATATACTTTCCAATGTAGAGAAATATATATACTTCAAAAAATCATTAAAAGAAAAGAGAGGTTTATTCAATTTTTACATTTTGAAGTCAAAAATAAATATTTACATTAAAAAATTAATACTCCTATTATTCAAGCAAAAAGATAGGAAGTACAAAAAAAAAATAGAAAAGTTAGTTTGGTTAATAATTCCTATGGCTTTTGGATTAGAAGAAAAAAAAACACATAGTAGAATTAATTTACAAAGTGATTTTTAATGAAAGTCAAATTCCAGCCAAACTTAGGTCTATAGCTATAAGACTAACACATTTGGAAATATGCAACAATAAAATAAATGATCTTTTGGAAAAACAACTTATTAGAAAAAATAATAGTACTTGGAGTTGTCCTATTTTTCATGCAAAAAATGCAACTCAATTAGAAAGAGATGGTCCTAAATTAGTAATTACCTTTAAACCTTTAAGTAAGATATTAAGATGAATTAAGTATCTTATACCTAATAAAAGAAAACTTACTTAATAGGCTATAAAGTTCAAATATATTTAAAATTTGATATAAAATCTAGTTATTGGCAAATTTATATGCATAAGAGAGATAAGATAGTCTTTACAGTTTCATTTAGACACTAGGAATGAAATGTGATGTCTTTTGTATTAAAAAATACACCTCTTAAATTTTAGAAAATTAAGAATAAAATATAAAACTCCTTATCCAAAAAATTGGCAAGGTGATCTCTTTGACTACAAAGATCTGAAAGAATGGTCAAAAGTTAAATCTTATATTTATTTCGATTATATTAAAGGGTGAGAAAGAGCCTTATTAATGACAACCTTAGAGATGATGGGTAGAAGGTTTCAAAGGATGTAAGACGTTCATTACACACTCTAAAAGGTTCAATAACACGAGCAAGAGCCAAAAGATAAAAGAAGTACTAAATGGGCTGATTGAGGACATTCAGGCCAACCCAACTACAAATTGTGCAAATTCAAGCTTGAAAGAAAGTTAAGATCTTATTAACATGATTGGAGTACTTAATGGATTAGGACTAAGTAATAGCATTCACTCTTAAATAATAGTTTATCCTAAATAAGTGATTGTACAAAAATGAGTTTTTTGTGTAAGAATTCGTCTTAGATAGGAATTTATATCTCTTTAAGATTGCTATCTTAGCCTATAAATAAGCACCTCCTTGTAAGCTCTGGAAGATCAAACAACTTTGAGAGAAATAGAAAGTAAGGGTTTTCTCCTTCAAGTCTTTCGAGAACTAAAGAACTTATCAAAAGTTACCTCTTTTGGTATTTAACTCGACTTATTACTCCTAATTCCTTTTTTTTTTTTTTTTGAGTATGGCATCCATATACTTCTTAAATACCCTAGGTTTGTGTTCCTCTGAATGTTAGGTCTAGAGTTTGTGATATTACAATTTGATTTAGTTTTCTTGAAAATTCTATGATTTTGTGTGTGCGTTGGGTCCCTAAGTCATGTCTTTTGGGGTTTTTTGCATCACTTATTATATGAAAAAAGGAAAAGGAAATTTAGTTAGTTCATTCAAATACACCTTCCAAATGATCCAAAGAAATTAACAAATTGGTTTAAAACTTAATTTTTCAAGTGAGGTTTACATCATTTAACCCTACCTTACAAAGTGAAACTACTTATGAACAATTTTGTGAAATAAATGAAGAGGTTAAACACCTATTATTAATATTTATAGTTTGGTATCATGTTGCATGGATAGTTAAATAGGATTATACTATTATAAATAAACAAATCAACATTTTGGATGTGGATATTAAGCATGTCCCATGGTTGGCATAAAGGATTAATATTCAATGGTGGGAGAAATTCAATTTCTTTAATAATGGAGTCTATATTAGCAAAGGGACCATTTGTATAAATGAGCTTAAAGCTCCACCACTAAAGCCCACTCCTTCTAATCCAAAAGAGAATTTAAAGACTTTATTGAAGTCTATATCATGTGAAAGGTTATTAGAAATAATGGCTGCATTGCTTTAACCAAAGCAAGACATGTAAGTAAACCAGGTCAAAAGCAATCAATGACATCTTAATGATGATATCATGCAAGATTCTCAGGACCCATATGAGCTCTAAAGGACAAATGGACAAGCTACTTTTGGTGAAAAAGTAGTTTCTAGACTTGTTGGATAGTTTTTATTAAAGCTACTTTATAAAAGGAATTAAGGACAACTTTACTTCAAAAAAGAGATTCCTTCAATAATGGTTAAAAAGTTTCTCATGTATAAAAAGCCTCTCAGTTACTCAAAGATGCAAAGTCTAATTTCCCATCTCTCTAAGTCTAAGTTTTTCTCTTCTTCCTTTATATCCCTCCTTCTCTCTTCTTATTTTGCAAACTATCAACTGTAACAATGCTCTATTCAATGAAAGCATGGCAGCTCTAATCTAATTCCTATCTTGATAGCACACCATCACACAAATATATAAAGAAATTAAGATGAGCATATGGGATTACAAAGATACATATATAAGAAAGAAATTAGAACTAATAAACAAGCAAACAAACAAGTGGTTTTGTAAAATAATAGAATTAAATGACTTATAATAGTAAGGTTTGCATTAAATAAAGCATCATTACAAGTGAATAGTTTACAGAAGAAGAGAGAAGGTAGGATACAAAGGAAAAGGAGAAAACTTAGACTTACAAAGATGGGAAATTGGACTTTGCGTCTTAGAGTAGCCAAGGGGTCTATTTATACAAAAGAAAAGGTGATAACCTTTATTAAAGGAATCACTTATTTAAAGTAAAGTTGCCCTCAATTCCTTACTTTTGCTAAAGTAATTTTAATAAAAGTTGTTTGACTAGTCCTATGGCTATTTTTCCACCAAAAGTAATTTGTTCATTCGCTCTTTATAACTTATACAGGCCCTAAATATCTTGCATAATACCATCATTGAGGTGCCTATGACTACTCTCAACTTGGTTTGCCTATATGTCTATTTTTAGTTAAAGCAATGCAACCATCATTTCCAATAACCTCTCTTTTGAAACTGATTCCATTAAGGTCTTTAGCAATTCTTTAGGATTAAAAGGGGTGGGCTTTGGTGGTGGAGCTTTAAGCCTATTTATTTAGATGACCCCTTTGCCAATATAGACTTTATCATCAAAGAAATCAAATTTCTCCCACCATTTGATAATATCCATATCCAGAACGTTGACTTATTTAGCCATAATAGTATAATCCCATCTAATAAATCTATGGGACATGATACTAAATTGCACATTAATAATGAGTCTTTAACCTTATCATTTATTTTACAAACTATTTATAAATAGTTCTCAATTTGTAAGGTAGGGTTAGATGATGCAAACCCCACTCATAGAATTAGGTTTTAAACCTATTTTGAAATTTCTTTAAATCATTCAGAAGGTGTATCGAAATTTCCTTTGCCTATGTTTATATAATAAGGCTCTTTCCCATACTTTGATGTCATTGAATAAGATTTAATCTTCCACCATTCATTTAGATCTTTGTAGTCAAGAAGATTACCTTGCCAATCTTTTAAATAAAGAATTTTCTTTATCTTGAATTTGGCATAAGCCCAATCTTTAAAGTCATACCTATATCTAAATCCTCATTCTATGGGTTCAATAACTATTGAGTATGTTTCATGTGATATCTATTGATGGTACAGGTAATCCTTGAATTAAGACATATGATCTTTAAGATAAAAACAACCAAACTCATTAGGTCTCAATTGAGCATAATTATTCGCAATAGCATGTAAAAAGTCTATGCACTTTGGAATAAAAGGTAAACATAATATTTGAATATGTTAATTGAACAAAAAATACAAGTAATTAACTCTATTGTATTAAATACACTTTAATAGACAAATATCAGAAATAACAATCCTAAACTTCAATGTTGGGTCAACCATATTGGTTGTTAGGGGAGTGGAGAATCTTCTTATTAGAGTCCATTGTATTTTCTTTTTCTTAAGTAATATATTTATAGACTAAAACTATATAAATTATTTCAAATTGCATTGTGGTAACGGAGACAATTAAAAAAATTACAAAATTTAAATTCAAATGATTGCTAACAATGAATTTATTCATATAAGATTTTAAAATTCTAAAAATTGAACAAATGCAATATTTTGATTATTAAGTTTATTATTAATGCCATTGCATTTTGAATGGTGAGAAAAACATAATATTTGAAAATTTTAATTGAAAAAAAATACAACTAATGGATTCAATTCTACAAAATACACTTTAGTGGAAGAATAGTATACATAGCAATCCTAAGCATCAATGTTGGGCCAAACATGTCGCTCTTAAGGGAAGTGGGGAAACTTTTTATTAGAGTCCCATATGTTAGCTTATTCTTAAGTAATATGTTTATAGACTAAAATTATATAAATCATTTAAAGTTGCATTGTTGCAAAGGAGACACTTAAAAAAAATTACAAAATTTAAATTCAACTAATTATTAATAATGCATTTATCCTAATAAGACTTGAAAATTCTAAAAGTTGAAAAAATGCAATGTTTTGCTTTTTAAATTTATTGTTAATGCCTTGGAATTTTGAAGGGTGAGAAAAACATAATATTTGAATATGTTAATTGGACAAAATACAAGTAATGGACTTAATTGTATAAAATACATTTTGTGGATGAATATTATAAGTAATAATCCAAAGTTTTAATCTTGAGTCAACCATATTGCTCTTGAGGGGAGTAGGGAAACTTCTTATTAATGTTCATTGCATTTGCTTTTTCTTAAGTAATACGTTTGTAAAGAAAAATAATATAAATTATTTCAAATTGCAAAGTGGCAAAGGAGACAATTAAAAAAATTACAAAATTTAAAGTGAAATAATTATTGAAGTTCCCGACTTCTCCCTAGAATCTACTAGTTTGTGATACTGAGAGGGGGGGTGAATCAGTATCACCACAATTCGCAATTCGCAGGAAAGTGAACAACTTCAATCTCTTCTTAAAAGCGAACTCTTTCTCAGATTCGACTAAGGTAGATCTATTGCTACCTACTAATCACAATAGTCCCCAAAGTCACCTTTTAGACACCTTGCCTAATAGACAATTTAGATGTTCTTGTTTAGGTCTTCGTTAGGTTATGGGCTGGCTGATACTTTAGCTACGTTCACAACTCAATTCAAAA
>JAHOYR010000006.1:5146022-5170825 GCA_023213295.1 Bruguiera hainesii
TTTACTTTCTTGCCCTTCCATGTGGCTTTACTTTCTTGCCCTTCCATATGGCTTTACTCTCTTGCACACTTAACCTTAGTTGACAACAATTACAACCCATACAAGGCTGTGGGAACAACAATTATTAACAATGGATTTATCCCTATAAGACTTTAAAATCTTAAAAGTTAAAAAATCCCAATATTTTGATTATTAAATTTATTGTTAATGCCATTGTGTTTTGAATGGTAAGAAAAACATAATATTTGAAAATTTTAATTGAAAAAAGATACAAGTAATGGACTCAATTTTATAAAATACACTTTATTGGAGTAATATTATACATAGCAATCCCAAGCATTAATATTAGGCCAAGCATGTCGCTCTTAAGGGGATGGGAGTCCTATACGTTAGCTTATTCTTAAGTAATATGTTTGTAGACTAAAGTTATATAAATCATTTCAAATTGAATTGTTGCAAAGGAGACAATAAAAAGAAAATTACAAAATTTAAATTCAACTAATTATTAATAATGCATTTATTCCTATAGAACTTTAGAATTCTAAAAATTGAAAAAGTGCAATGTTTTGATTTTAAAATTTATTGCCAATTCCATTGCATTTGAATGGTGAGAAAAACATAATATTTGAAAGTCTTAATTGAACAAAAATACAAGTAATCGACTTAATTGTATAAAATACACTTTAATGGACGAATATTATAAATAGCAATCCCAAACTTCAATGTTGGGTCAAGCATATTCCTCTTGAGTCTTGAGGGAAGTGGGGAAACTTCTTATTAGAGTCTCATACATTAGCTTTTTATAAAGTAATATTTTCTTAGACTAAACTTATATAAGTCATTTCTAATAGCATTTTCATGAAGGTGACAATTAAAAAAATTACAAAAGTAAAATTTAATCGATAATTAACAATGCATTTATGCCTACAGGACTTTAGAATTCTAAAAATTGAAAAAGTGCAATGTGTTCAATTTTGAATTTATTACTAATGTCATTGCATTTGAATGGTGAGAAAAACATAATATTTGAAAGTCTTAATTGAACAAAAATACAAGTAATCGACTCAATTATATAAAATAAACTTTTGTCGATAGATATTATAAATAGTAATCGTAAGCTTCAATCTTAAGTCAACCATATTACTCTTAAGGGGAGTGGGAAACTTCTTATTAGAGTTCATTGTATTTTCTTTTTCCTAAGTAATATGTTGGTAAAGAAAAATTATATAAATTATTTCAAATTACACTGTAGCAAAGGAGAAAACTAAAAAAAGTTACAAAATTTAAATTCAACTAATTATTAACAATGGATTTATCTCGATAGGACTTTAAAATTCTAACAGTTGAGAAAATGCAATGTTTTGAATATTAAATTTATTGTTAAAGTCATTGCATTTTGAATGTTGAGTAAAACATAACATTTGAAAATCTTAATTGAACAAAAATACAATTAATAGACTTAATTGTATAAAATACACTTTTGCAGATGAATATTATAAATAGTAATTGCAAGTTTTAATCCTAGGTCAACCATATTGCTCTTGAGGGGAGTGAAGAAACTTCTTATTAGAGTCCATTACATTTGGTTTTTCCTAAGTAATATGTTAGTAGACAAAAAGTATAAAAATTATTTCAAATTCCATTGTAGAAAAGGAGAAAATTAAAAAAATTAGAAAATTTAAATTCAACTTATTATTAACAATGGATTTTTCCCTATAGAACTTTAAAATTCTAAAAGTTGAGAAAATGCAATGTTTTGATTATTAAATTTATTATTAAAACCATTGCATTTTGAATGGTGAGTAAAATATAACATTTGAAAATCTTAATTGAACAAAAATACAATTAATGGACTCAATTGTACAAAATACACTTTTGTGGATGAATATTATAAATAGTAATCACAAGTTTCAATCTTGGGTCAACCATATACCTCTTGAGGGGAGTGAGGAAATTTCTTATTGGAGTCCATTACATTTGATTTTTCTTAAGTAATATGTTGGGAGACATAAATTATAAAAATTATTTCAAATTGCTTTGTGACAAAGGAGACAATTAAAAAAATTCCAAAATTTAAATTTAACTAATTATTAACAATGGATTTGTCCCTATAGGATTTTAAAATTCTAAAAGTTGAAACAATGCAATGTTTTAATTATTAAATTTATTGTTAATATCATTTCATTTTGAATGGTGAGTAAAACATAATATTTGAATATGTTAATTGAACAAAAATATAGGTAATGGACTCAATTGTATAAAATACACTTTAGTAAACGAATATGATATGTAGCAATCTCAAGTTTCAATGTTGGGCTGAGCATATTGCTCCTGAGGGGAGTGAGGAAACTTCTTATTAGGGTTTCACACATTAGCTTTTTCTAAAGTAATATTGTTTAGGACTAAAATTATATAAATCATTTCAAATAGCAATGTCACAAAAAAGACAGTTAAAAAAATTACAAAAATTAAAATACAACTGATAATTAACAATGCATTTATTCCTACAGGACTTTAGAATTCTAAAAATTGAAAAAATGCAATGTTTTGATTTTAAAATTTATTGCTAATTCCATTGTATTTGAATAGCGAAAAAAACATAATATTTGAAAGTCTTAATTAAACAAAAATACAAGTAATCAACTTAATCGTATAAAATAAACTTTTATCGATGAATATTATAAATAGCAATTGCAAGTTTCAATCTTAGGTCAACCATATTGCTCTTAAGGGGAGTGAGGAAACTTCTTTTTAGAGTCCATTGCATTTGCTTTTTCTTAAGTAATATATTGGTAGACAAAAATCATATAAATTATTTCAAATTGCATTATAGCAAAGGAGACAATTAAAAAAACTAGAAAGTTTAAATTCTACTGATTATTCACAATGGATTTATATCTATAGGACTTTAAAATTTTAAAAGTTGAGAAAATGCAATGTTTTGATTATTAAATTTATTGTTACTGCCATTGCATTTTGAATGGTGAGTAAAAATTAATATTTGAAAATCTTAATTGAATAAAAATATAAGTAATGGACTCAATTGTATGAAATACAATTTTGTAGATGAATATTATAAATAGTAATTGCAAGCTTCAATCTTAGGTCAACCATATTACTTTTGAGGGGAGTGGGAAAGTTCTTATTAGAGTCCATTGTATTTGCTTTTTCTTAAGTAATATGTTGGTAGACAAAAATTATATAAATTATTTCAAATTGCATTGTTGCAAAGGAGACAATTAAAAAAATTACAAAATTTAAATTCAACTGATTATTAACAATGAATTTATCCTTATAGGACTTTAAAATTCTAAAAGTTGAGAAAGTGCAATGTTTTGATAATTAAATTTATTGTTAAAGTCATTGCCTTTTGAATGCTTAGTAAAACATAATATTTAAAAATTTTAATTGAACAAAAATACAAGTAATGGACTCAATTGTATAAAATACGCTTTTGTGGATGAATATTATAAATAGTAATCGCAAGCTTTAATCTTGGGTCAACCATATTGCTCTTAAGGGGAGTAGGGAAACTTTTTATTAGAGTCCATTGCTTTTACTTTTCCTTAAATAATATGTTGGTAGACAAAAATATAATTTCAACTGATTATTAACAAAGGATTGATCCCTAAAGGACTTTGAAATTCAAAGAGTTGAAAAAACGCAATGTTTTGATTATTAAATTTATTGTCAATGCCCTTGCATTTTGAATGGTGAGTAAAACATAATATTTGAATATGTTAATTAAACAAAAATACAAGTAATGAACTCAATTGTATAAAATACACTTTAGTGGATAAATATTTTAACTAGCAATGTCATGCTTCAATGTTGGGTCAAGCATATTGCTCTTGAGGGGAGTGGGGAAACTTCTTATTAAAGTCCCTTACATTTGCTTTTTCTTAAGTAATATGTTGGTAGACAAAAATTATAAAAATTATTTCAAATTGCTTTGTGGCAAAGGAGACAATTAAAAAAATTATAAAATATAAATTCAATTGAATATTAACAATGGATTTATCCCTTTAAAATTCTAAAAGTTGAAAAAACGCAATGTTTTGATTATGAAATTTATTGTTAATACCCTTACATTTTGAATAGTGAGTAAAATATAATATTTGAAAATCTTAATTCAATAAAAATACAAGTAATGGACTCAAGTGTATAAAATACACTTTTGTGAATGAATATTATAAATAATAATCACAAGGTTCAATCTTGGGTCAACCATATTGCTCTTGAGGCTTATTAGAGTCCATTGTATGTGCTTCTTCTTAAGTAATATGTTGGTAGACAAAACGTATATAAATTACTTCAAATTGCATTATGGCAAATAAGACAATTAAAAAAATTACAAAATTTAAATTCAATTTATTATTAACAATGGATTTATCCTTTAAGGACATTAAAATTCTAAAAGTTGAGAAAATGTAATGTTTTAATAATTAAATTTATTGTTCAAGTCATTGTCTTTTGAATGGTTAGTAAAACATAATATTTGAAAATTTTAATTGGATAAAAATACAAGTACTGGACTCAATTGTATAAAATACACTTTTGTCAATGAATATTATAAATAGTAATCGCAAGTTTTAATCTTAGGTCAACCATATTACTCTTGAGGGGAGTGGGAAAACATTTTATTAAAGTCCATTGTTTTTGCTTTTCCTTAAGTAATATTTTGGTAGAAAAAAATTATAAAAATTATTTGAAATTACTTTGTGGCAAAGGAGACAATTAAAAAAATTATAAAATATAAATTCAACTAATTATTAACAAAGAACTTATCCATATAAGACATTAAAATTCTAAAAATTGTAAAAACGTAATATTTTGATTATGAAATTTATTGTTAATGCCCTTGCATTTTGAATGGTAAGTAAAATATAATATTTGAATATGTTAATTGAACAAAAATACAAGTAATGAACTCAATTGTATAAAATACACTTTAGCGGACAAACATTTTAACTAGCAATGTCAAGTTTCAATGTTGGGTCATGCATATTGCTCTTGAGGGGAGTGGAGAAACTTCTTATTAGAGTCCATTGTATTAGCTTTTCCTTAAGTAACACGTTGGTAGACAAAAGTTATATAAATTATTTCAAATTGCATTGTGGCAAAGAAAACAATTAAAAAAATTACAAAATTTAAATTCAACTGATTATTCACAATGGATTTATCCTTATAGCACTTTAAAATTCTAAAAGTTGAGAAAATGCAATATTTTGATTATTAAATTTATTGTTAATGTCATTGCATTTTGAATGGTGAGTAAAACATAATATTTGAAAATCTTAATTGAACAAAAAAAGAAGTAATGGACTCAATTGCATAAAAAACATTTTTATGAATGAAAATCATAAATAGTAATCGCAAGTTTCAATCTTATGTCAACCATATTGCTCTTAAGGGGAATGGAAAACTTCTTATTAGAGTCCATTATATTTACTTTTCTTATGTAATATATTGGTAAACAAAAATTATATAAATTATTTGAAATTGCATTGTGGCAATGGAGACAATTAAAAACATTACAAAATTTAAATTCAATTGATTATTAACAACGGATTTATCCTTATAGGATTTTAAAATTCTAAAATTTGAGAAAATCTAATATTTTAATAATTAAATTTATTATTAAAGCCATTGCCTTTTGAATGGTCTGTAAAACATAATATTTGAAAATTTTAATTGAACAAAAATACAAGTAATGAACTCAATTATATAAAATACACTTTAGTGGAGAAATATTTTAACTAGCAATGTTATACTTCAATGTTGGGTCAAGCATATTACTCTTAAGAGGAGTGGGGAAACTTCTTATTAAAATCCCTTACATTTGCTTTTTCTTAAGTAACATATTGGTAGACAAAAATTATAAAAATTATTTGAAATTTCTTTGTGGAAAAAGAGACAATTAAAAAAATTATAAAATATAAATTCAATTGATTATTAACAATGGATTTATCCCTTTAAAATTCTAAAAGTTGAAAAAACACTATGTTTTGATAATGAAATTTATTGTTAATACCCTTGCATTTTGAATGGTAAGTAAAATATAATATTTGAATATGTTAATTGAACAAAAATACTAGTAATGAACTCAATTGTATAAAATATACTTTAGTGGATAAATATTTTAACTAGCAATGTCAAGTTTTAATGTTAGGTCAAGCATATTGCTCTTGAGGGGAGTGGGGAAACTTCTTATTAGAGTCTATTACATTGTTTTTTTCTTAAGTAACATGTTGGTAGACAAAAATTATAAAAAATATTTGAAATTGCTTTGTGGCAAAAGAGACAATTAAAAAAATTATATAATATAAATTCAATTGATTATTAACAATGGATTTATCCCTTTAAAATTCTAAAAGTTGAAAAAACACTATGTTTTGATTATGAAACTTATTGTTAATGCCCTTGCATTTTGAATGGTGAGTAAAACATAATATTTGAAAATCTTAATTCAACAAAAATACAAGTAATGGACTCAAGTGTATAAAATATACTTTTGTGGATAAATATTATAAATAGTAATTGCAAATTTCAATCTTAGGTCAAGCATATTGCTCTTGAAGGGAGTGGAGAAACTTCTTATTAAAGTCCATTGTATTTGCTTTTTCTTAAGTAATATGTTGGCAGAAAAAAATTATATAAATTATTTCAAATTGCATTATGGGAAAGGAGACAATTAAAAAATTACAAGATTTAAATTCAATTGGCTATTAACAATGGATTTATCCTTATAGAGCTTGAAAATTCTAAAAGTTGAGAAAATGCAATGTTTTGATTATCAAATTTATTGTTAATGCCATTGCATTTTGAATGGTGAGTAAAATATAATATTTGAAAATTCTAATTGTACAAAAATACAAGTAATGGACTCAATTGTATAAAATATATTTTTATGGATGAATATTATAAATAATAATCAGAAACTTGAAACTTAGGTCAACCATATTGCTCTTGAGGTGAGTGGGGAAACTTCTTCTTAGAGTCCATTGCATTTGCTTTTTCTTAACTAATATGTTTGTAGACAAAAATTATAAAAATTATCCCAAATTACTTTGTGGCAAAGGAGACAATTAAAGAAATTACAAAATCTAAATTCATCTGATTATTAACAATGGATTTGTCCCTTTAAAACTTTAAAATTTTAAAAGTTGAAACAACGCAATATTTTGATTATTAAATTTATTGTTAGTGTCCTTGCATTTTGAATGGTGAGTAAAATATATTATTTGAATATGTTAATTGAAGAAAAATATAAGTAATGGACTCAATTGTATAAAATACACTTTAGTGGATGAATATTATAAATAGCAATCTCAACTTTTAATATTGGGTCAATTATATTGCTTTTGAGGGGAATGGGGAAACTTCTTCTTAGACTCCATTGCATTTGTTTTTTCTTAAGTAATATGTTGGTCGACAAAAACTATATAAATTATTTCAAAATGCATTGTGGCAAAGGAGACAATTAAAAAATTACAAAATTTAAATTCAACTAATTATTGACAAAGGATTTATCCCGATAGGATTTTAAAATTCTAAAAGTTGAGAAAATGCAATGTTTTGATTATTAAATTTATTGTTAAAGTCATTGTATTTTGAATGGTGAGTAAAACATAAGATTTGAAAATCTTAATTGAACAAAAATACAAGTAATGGACTCAATTGTATAAAATACACTTTTGTGAATGAATATTATAAATAATAATTGTAAGTTTCAATTTTGGGTGAACCATATTGTTTTTGAGGGGTGTGGGAAACTTCTTATTGGAGTTCTTTGTATTTGCTTTTTCTTAAGTAATATGTTGGTAGATAAAAATTATATAAATTATTTCAAATTGCATTGTTGGAAAGGAGACAATTAAAAAAATTACAAAATTTAAATTCAATTGATTATTAACAATAGATTTATCCTTATAGGACTTTAAAATTCTAAAATTTAAGAAAATGCAACGTTTTGATAATCAAATTTATTGTTAAAACTGTTGTATTTTGAAAGGCCAGTAAAACATAATATTTGAAAATCATAATAGAACAAAAATGTAAGTAATAGACTTAATTGTATAAAATACACTTTTGTGGATAAATATTATAAATAATAATCGCAAGTTTCAATCTTGGGTCAACAATATAACTCTTGAGGGGGGTAAGGAAACTTTTTATTAGTGTTCATGGCATTTGCTTTTCCTTAAGTAATATGTTGGTAGACAAAAATTATAAAAATTATTTAAAATCGCTTTATGGCGAAGGAGACAATTAAAAAAATTATAAAATATAAATTCAACTGATTATTAATAAAGAACTTATCCCTATAGGATTTTAAAATTCTAAAAGTTAAAAAAACACAATATTTTGATTATTAAATTTATTGTTAATGCCCTTGCATTTTGAATGGTGAGTAAAATATAAAATTTGAATATGTTAATTAAAGAAAAATACAAGTAATGGACTCAATTGTATAAAATACACTTTAGTGAACAAATATTATAAATAGCAATCTCAAATTTGAATGTTGGGTCAAGCATATTGCTCTTGAGGGGAGTGGGGAAATTTCTTATTACAATCCGTTACATATGTTTTTTCTTAAGTAATATGTTGGTAGACAAAAATTATAAAGATTATTTCAAATTGCTTTGTGGCAAAGGAGACAATTAAAAAAACTATAAAATATAAATTCAACTAATTATTAACAATGGATTTATCCTTCTAAAACTTTAAAATTCTAAAAGTTGAAAAAGTGCAATATTTTGATTATTAAATTTATTATTAATGTCCTTGCATTTTGAATTATGTGTAAAATATAATATTTGAAAATCTTAATTGAACAAAAATACAAGTAATGGACTCAAGTGTATAAAATACACTTTTGTGGATAAATATTATAAATAGTAATCACAAGTTTCAATCTTAGGTCAACTATATTGCTCTTGAGGGGAGTGGAGAAACTTCTTATTAGAGTCTATTGTATTTGCTTTTTCTTAAGTAATATGCTAGTAAATAAAAATTATTTCAAATTGCATTGTCATAAAGAAGACAATTAAAAAAATTACAAAATTTAAATTTAACTAATAAGTAACAATACATTTATTCCTATAGGACTTTACAATTCTAAAAATTGAAAAAGTGCAATATTTTGATTTTTAAATTGATTACTAATGTCATTGCATTTCAATGGTGAGAAAAAAGTAACATTTGAAAGTTTTAATTGAACAAAATACAAGTAATGGACTTAATTGTATAAAATATACTTTTGTGGATGAATATTATAAGTAGTAATTGCAAACTTCAATCTTGTGTCAACCATATTGCTATGAGGAGAGTGGGGAAACTTTTTATTAAAATCCATTGCATTTGCATTTGCTTTTCCTTAAGTAACATGTTGGTAGACAAAAATTATAAAAATTCTTTGAAATTGCTTTATGGCGAAGGAGACAATTAAAAAAATTATAAAATATAAATTCAACTGATTATTAACAAAGGATTTATCCTTATAGGATTTTAAAATTCTAAAAGTTGAAAAAACACAATCTTTTGATTATTAAATTTATTGTTAATGCTCTTACATTTTGAATGGTGAGTAAAATATAATATTTGAAAATGTTAATTGAACAAAAATATAAGTAAAGGACTCAAGTGTACAAAATACACTTTAGCAGACAAATA
The DNA here is from genome assembly GCA_023213295.1 of Bruguiera hainesii. Lineage (NCBI taxonomy): Eukaryota > Viridiplantae > Streptophyta > Magnoliopsida > Malpighiales > Rhizophoraceae > Bruguiera > Bruguiera hainesii. Next base: position 5,155,701 of record JAHOYR010000006.1, read on the forward strand.
TTATAAATAGCAATCTCAAATTTCAATGTTGGGCCAAACATATTGCTCTTTAGGGAAGTGAGAAACTTCTTATTAGAGTCCCATACATTAGCTTTTTCTTAAGTAATATTTTCTTAGACTAAAATTATATAAATCATTTCAAATAGCAATGTCACAAATGAGAGAATTAAAAAATTACAAAATTAAAATTCAACTGATAATTAACAATGCATTTATTCCTGTACGACTTTAGAATTCTAAAAATTGAAAAAGTGCAATGTTTTGATTTTAAAACTTATTGCTAATTTCATTGCATTTGAATGGTGAGAAAAACATAATATTTGAATATGTTAATTCAACAAAAATACAAATAATGGACTCAATTGTATAAAATAAACTTTTATGGATGAATTTTATAAATAGTAATCGCAAGTTTGAATCTTGGGTCAACCATATTACTCTTAAGAGGAGTGGGGAAACTTCATATTAGAGTCCATTTTATTTGCTTTTTCTTATGTAATATGTTTGTAGACAAAAAGTATATAAATTATTTCAAATTGCATTGTGACAATAAAGAGAATTAAAAAAATTACAAAATTTAAATTCAACTGAATTTAACAATGCATTTATTCCTACAGGATTTTAGAATTCTAAAAATTGAAAAAGTGCAATGTTTTTATTTTTAAATTTATTACTAATGTCATTGCATTTCAATGGTGAGAAAAATATAATATTTGAAAGTTTTAATTGAATAAAAATACAAGTAATAGACTCAATTATATAAAATACACTTTTGTGGATGAATATTATAAGTAGTAATTGCAAACTTCAATTTTGGGTCAACCATATTACTCTTGAGGGGTGTGGGGAAACTTCTTATTAAAGTCCATTTTATTTGTTTTTTTTTAAAGTAATATGTTGGCAGACAAAAATTATATAAATTATTTCAAATTGAATTGTGGCAAAAGAGACAATTAAAAAGTTATAAAATTTAAATTTAACTAATTATTAACAATGGACTTATCGATAAAGGACTTTAAAATACCAAAAGTTGAGAAAATGCAATGTTTTGATTATTAAATTTATTGTTAATGTCATTGTATTTTGAATGGTGAGTAAAATATAATATTTGAAAATCTTAATTGAACAAAAATACATATAATGAAATCAATTGTATAAAATAAACTTTTGTAGATAAATATTATAAATAGTAATCACAAGTTTCAATCTTGGGTTAACCATATTGCTTTGGAGGGGAGTGGGGAAACTTCTTCTTAGAGTCCATTTGCTTTTTCTTAAATAATATGTTGGTAGACAAAAATTATAAAAATTATCTCAAATTGTTTGTGGCAAAATAGACAATTAAAAAAATTATAAAATTTAAATTCAACTGATTATTAACAATGAATTTATCCCTTTAAAACTTTTAAATTCTAAAAGTTGAAAAAATGCAATGTTTTGATTATTAAATTTATTGTTAATGCCTTTGTATTTTGAATGGTGAGTAAAGCATATTATTTGAATATGTTAATTGAACAAAAATATAAGTAATGAACTCAATTATATAAAATATATTTTAGTGAATGAATATTATAAATAACAATCTTAAGAACCACTGCTCCTTATCTTTTTCATCTTTCTTATTTTCCATTTAATTTTTAATTTCTTGCTTTTATTCCTTATCACAATTATTAACTAATTTTATAAGTTTGTTGGTTTCTTATTTTTACTAATTCTATGATGTGATACATCTTTGTTAGATGATTATGATTTTTACGTAAAAGGGTTCTACATGCTTGTTAACGTTGGATAGATTTGTTTCCGCTATGTCTATGAATGAATTTAAAGATATTTTTATCACAATTGTTTGGTGATGTTGCACTATTACAAGACCATGGTCATTGCTAATGCTTGTGATTTTAGAGATTTCTTGGGAAAATAGGGGAGAATAAATTGCACCTTAAAAAATTAAGAGTTGAGAGACTACGAGTTTTAGCTTCTCTTTTATATGTTCATGAATTACCTAGGAATATTAATAGGTCCCTTGAGTCATGAGTTGAACTTTATTTCTCTTCTTCACTTTCGCCCTTTTTTATAATAAAGGTTATGTACCTTGATTGTTTGCAATGCTTTCATAGTTAGTTTGTTTCACTGGGTCATGGTGTTCATCGAGTTTTAAGATAGTTAGGAGTTTGATGAACAACTGATCTAACGGAAATGTAATTGCTTTTTTTTCTTGTTGGATTAGTCAAATTGATTGTTCTCTTGCATTATTACTTTGGTATGCTATGCTCATTGCTTTTCTTTTTTCATGCATATCTAATTTTCCTTTAAACAAATTTCTCAATACAAGAGCATCCGCATTTTGCATGAGTAAAGAAGTTATACTATAAAATTGATGACATGTCTATGCTTTAAACTGTGTATAATGTTCCTAAAGATAGATGATAATTGTTGCACATAGAAAAAGAGAGTTGAGTCCAATGATGCGATAAATTTGCATAAATTGATGGGATAATATTGAATAGAGAAGTATATTTATTAAAGGTAAGTCTTAGTTCACGAATTTTGTTTTGGTAAATCGAATGGCTTGCTTGAGGCTTCAGTGAAGTGTATGAACCATAAAATGTTAAGAAGCAATAAAAAGGATCAAAATCATACATTTTTATTTTCTATACGTCCAATAGATTCATATTCTTTTCACTTTTTAGTTTTAGTCAATTTTTTTTAGTAAATATCTGCATCTAGACAAGGAACAATTTTTTTATTGGTCAAATGATCCTTAGATTAAAAATATTATTTTTTATTAAATAATTTTAAATAATATATAAATTTATTGTGAATTTAATTAATTTTAATAATACAAATTGTAATTAAATGTATTTTATTTTATCTTATAAAAAAATTTGCATCAAAAATAATATTAAATACTTTATTCAAAATCATTTTTTTTTTACTTTTAGTTTAATTTTATTTTCGATTCAAAAATTTTAAAATAAAATTTAATTTCATAGTTGAAATATTAAAAAAATATGGTTTTTAATTTTATAAAATTTAAGAAATATCTTAAAATTTTATATGAATTAAAGTATATATATTTTTTAAATTATGTAAAAACATTAAATTTAAAATTCATAATATAAATATATAATTTTAAGTATAATATAATTACTCCACTCATATTGTTCCATTAAATTAAATTCATTAATGTTATTTTGATAACAAGATCTTGTTTCTCTCGTGACACATGCCTAGACGGTAAGATACTAAGTCTCTTTCGTTAAATGCAAAGGAAATTCAATGTGAAAAGAAACATGAAAAATAATTACAATGGTAATGAGGAAGAGACACCCATTTATGCATTGCAACTACTTGGCCTATTTAGTTTGGACGAGGGTGTACTACAAAATAACAACTAATAAAAAAGGATAACTAAGAGTCGTGGCGATTGGTCTTGAACCGATACCTTTTCTTGTTGCCTTTTCTTAATCGGAGATATCTTGGTCACGCTAGTCTGGACACCTTATGGTGTAAAATTGAAAACCAGTTTTTAATATAAAACTGGTCAAGAGGAAAAACGCCTCCAACATCTAGAGGTGTTTAACTATAAAAGACCAATGTGGGGTCATTAAATATAATTATTGGTCATCAAACTCCATACCATTTCAAGAGAAAAGATGACTTCCTGCTGCTCGGCCAAAGGAGGTTTTTCATTTCGTGATGACTATAAGATGGTTGGGTGTCGACTTTGAACACATGAAAGGGGAAAGTTGGCAAAACCTTAGTTTCCTTCGGACTATGGTGGTTACGACATGAATCGTTTCATTGTTTGAATAATTATTGTTTGTTTTATATCAAGTTGGTTATGCATGCATGTGCATTAGTTTGGTCTGGTGATGTTAAATTGTCTTTGAGTCAGATTGGTCTAAGAAAAAAAAAAGGACATAACCCACGTGTGCCCTGCGAAACAATGATTTTTCAAGAGAAAAGAAGCATTGTTACTGTGGCAGCAAGTTATGGTACAAATAATATACCGTTTGTACATACTGGTCCGTATATATCAATACAGTTTGCATGGTAATTGTGTGTGCCTGTGTGTGTATACAAATGTCCGTATGTGTACACAAATTTATGTATGCGTACGTGACTTCTAGTCATTAAAGGAAAATTATGTTTTGGTCATTGATGAATGGATAATCCGCAGAACAATATTGATGTCTCGTGAATGGTCAAAAAAATCCTTGTGCAAATTCTAAAGGGCCACAATGTAACCATTGAACTAAGGCACTCCATTAGATATTTAACTGCAATCATGTCATAGGTCTCTTTTGATTAATCAAACATGGCTGGTGGGATTTGATCTCAAATGAGACGAAATGTATGGAGCCGTATAGGAAGGCCAAGGAATCAACAGACTAACTACCTTCCACAATTAATTGACAAACAACGGTCAAATATAACCATTTCTTTTAGAAAATGTAACAAAACAAAAAATGTCTTGTGAGACTTGAACCCAAGATAAACGAGCAGCTTGAAGTCTCCTAAGCTAATCGGGTAAATGAATGTTTCTAGCTGTCTTTTTTATTATATTATACATGACTTTTTATAGTGTTTGAAAAAGACGCCAATGTGGGACTTGAACTCTAGTGAAAGATAAGACTAATTGTTTTTATAACTAGAAATATTATACACGTGACTTTTAGTTGTCACAAAAATAAGTTAAAAGAAGGGTCCAAAAGTTATAATTCTTTTAAGTGAATGGACCAAATTTAATTTTTAGGCTAACTACTTTGATAGTTAGTTATTCTAACTAGTGGTTAATAAACCATTTCATTTATATAACTAGAAATTAAAAAAATGTGTTTTATGGAATTTAAATTGCAATCAAAGAGAAGGTTAAAATGAGATAAATAAAAAAGTCACGATAGATGAGTTTTGAATTCATAATTTAAGGTGAATAAAAATTTTTAAAAATGTGCGATAACCTTTTGATCAAGGTGAATTTTCTGTGATTATAGTATTCATCACATTATATACAAAAAAAAAACTTGCAAGTTATTAACTACAAAATCAAATATATATGTTAGTGGTTATTAAATATTGATTAATTAATAAAATTAAAAAATTAACAAGAGTAATGGTGAATAAGATATTAAGAGAGATAGGTCAACTACATAGTTACAAATCACTTATAATTGAAACTTGACTCAATATTTAATATGACATTAAATCTTAAGTTCAATGAGTCAAACTATATAATTAGTATGATTAAAGTACTATACAAATTATTTTCATCCTAGAGTTATATAGTGTTGGGTTCCTGCAGATAAATTGGGTGGATGAGTTTTTAAAATTTTTAACAAACTTGAAAATTTATTTTATAGTAAGAGTCCTAGTTTGCTTTTATAAATGTGAAATGTTTAAGTCATTCCAATAAACTAAAAGGTTTGACTTTAAAACATTCTTATTTACATAATAATTTTTAATGTATTAATTAATTAAAAAGAAAAGTATAATATTGCATAGTTATTTACGTGAATTGGTTCTATTATTTATCAATAGGAATAGTTGGTTCCAAAGTTGTTTATTATATTATTTAAACTTCTTATAATGCGTTTTTCATTATATAAAGGTTCAATTTATAAAACATCTTCACTTATACATTTGGTTTTCAAAATTATTCAAATTCCATTATATTTTCAATATTTTGAAAGTAATGAGAGATTGTTAAAATATTTTCAAAATAAAAATTAGACACACCTCTTAATTTATGTGGTAATTATAAAAGATATTATTTTATAAAAAGACAGAGTAAAGAGATATGTCTATTAATATTAAGAGGCATCTTTTTTAACTAAATAACTCTTGGACTACTATATATAGTGGTTCTCCTCTGATCAAAAGGAGACAAGATATATAGGAAAATGTTATTTCCTAGTATAATAATTTTGGATACAATCTAATTTTCTTAATGGACTTAATTTTAGCAGTGCAAAGTGCAATTAAGTGTATTTCATGTTATTTTATAAGAAAATTTATGGTAACCTTATTACACCATTATGAAGGCACAATTTGGCCTTAATTGATGTGTCCCACATCAATTCCCCTGATAAGAGTTTGAACCCTAACTCCACCACAAAAGCTAGTTCAAGAATGGAGGGTTGATCCAACCCTTATAAATAGCCTAAAGACCCTCTCAGGAACTGATGTGGGACACATCATTCCTGATCCCTTTAAACTGCACGTCCCCGTGCTGCCTCATCGGCACGGTGGCAGGGAACCTTTATACATACGCCCACCAACCCTCTGAGGTTTGGCTCTGATACCACCTGATAAGAGTTTGAACCCTAACTCCACCACAAAAGCTAGCTCAAGAATGGAGGGTTGATCCAACCCTTATAAACAGCCCAAAGACCCTCTCAGGAACTGATGTGGGACACATCACTCTCTCTCTTGTGTCCTCACTTTTCCTCCTCTCTTTTTTATTTCAATTGTCCCTTTCTTTTCAATCTCTCTTTTTTGTTCACTCTCATTTTTAATCCTTAATTGATCCTTATAAGCTTGTCGAGGAGATAATGGTATAAGAATGATGGGTTTTTCATTTATTACAAAGGAATATTGGTTCTTGAAGCCATCATGCATAACCCGTTACTCAAACCACCATGACCTTCCTAATAAAATATGACCCTCATGCATAAGAACAACATCACATAAAACTTCATTATGGTACCTTTCAATAGAAAATGACGTGAGCACTTGCTTATTTATCTCGACTTCACCACTCTTATTCAACCATTAAAACTTATATGACTTAGGATGTTTCATAGTAGGTAAATTCAGGTTTTTAACCATAATTGTACTAGTTATATTATTGTAACTCCCAACATCAATAATTATACTATATACCTTATCTTTGATAAGACACCTCATATGAAAGATGTTATCTCATTGCATCTCATTCTCTTCCTTCACTTGCACATTCAATGCTCGCTTTATGATGAGAGCTACTCCATCAATTGGATACTCCTCTCCATCACCATTACCCTCCCATGATGGCATAGAATCATCATCTAACTCACTTGCAATCTCAACATCACCATTACCTCTTAATACCATTGCACACTTGTTTGGACACTGAGATGCAATGTGACCCTTTCCCAAACACTTAAAACATTTAACATCTCTATTTTTATTTGGTTAGGTATAAAAATTATTTGCTTTCTCACTATAACTTACATTTTGGTTCTTGGATAGCTTAGCTTTGGACTTGTAATTAGCCTTCCTAACCTTTTTACTCCAATTTGACTTCCAAGATAAAGTATAACTTGAATTTTTCCTAAACCTTGTGGAACCCTTTTGTTTAAGTTATCTCTCAACTTTCATTATTATGCGCACCATGTCTTTATTTAGCCTTTGCAAAAATCAAGCCATGGTTGCCTTTCTATTTTCTTTTACATTTTCCCTAATTATGACAATCTCTATCTCTTTATGGTAGTCATTCATACTTTTGGTGCCTTGAGTGAGCTCTTGCAACCTTTGGTAAAATTCCTTATAATAGTGATTAGGTACAAGCCTCTACTTTATGATAACCTTCATCTCCTCCCATGTATCAATAGGCCTCTTACGATTCCTTCTTCTAGTCAAAATAAGTTTATCCCACCAAATAATTGCATAATCAGTAAATTCAATGGTAGAAAGTTTTACCTTTTTCCTCATAATAGTTATGGTAGTGAAAAATCAACTTAACCTTCATCTCCTATTCTAGGTATGCATTAAGATCATTCTTACCTTGGAACAGAGGAATTGTCATTTTAATACTGCCCAAATCATGGTCATAGGTGCCTTGCCTCCCAAAATCTTTCTAATTCCTTACATTGTTAGCAATTTTAACCACAGTAGTTTGATCATCAAATTCATCATCCTTTACATCATCTTTATGGCCATAGGCTCATCTCAATTGCTTTTTTGTATAGAAACTCATTGTCCTTATGCCTTTTTTGTAACTTTGTTATTGTATTAACTTGCTCCTCCATTCTCTCTCTTATATCATCAAATTTGGTATTCATGCGCTCAAATTGTTATTGCATAACTTTAATCATAAAGGATTAAGATATCTCATAAAACACTCCCTCACGTGTTTCACTTAAAAGAAAAGGTGTTACACTCCTTCATACTGACATGTTTTATGGCTTTTCCTTAATATGAACTCGCACTCTTGCCTTTTTACCACTCAAATTTCCCCTTTTAGCTCCTTTAAAGAACTAAACAAGTTAAATTAAGAGGATTACTTTAGAACAAAAAAAGGTCAATAGGGTATAATTGAACTAATTGGAGAACAAGGAGTTAAAAAAAATGAAATAGGACATCAAGGCAAATGAATTTAATGAACTAGATTGATATAAAACAAGATGTAGAGTTAAACTTAAGGGACAAACTTGAATGACATAACAAGAAAATAGATGACAGATTTAGAGTTAAGTAAGAAAACCATATTATTATTGTGGCCAATATGACTAAACTATTTAACTTTTATTAATAACTTGAATTTGATGCCTTTTTTTTATTCTTCTTTTTTTTTTCTTTTGATCAATACAAAATAACAATAGAATATTTAGAGATAACAAGTGGAATATAAAATAGTACATTTTGATAATTATGATCTTAAATAAATAAGCAAAGTAAGAAGGATTGCAAATGAACAAATTATTGTATTTGAATGGTAATGCACTTAATAGACAAACTAAATAGAAATAAATAAATCACAAGGCATCAAATTAAAGAATTAATGGATCTAACTTGATTTAAAGTTGGGCTCTGATACCAATTAATGGTAAAAATGATGGGAGAAGGGGGTAGTGTAGTATAAATAGCCTAGGAAACTTCTCCTACTTGCTTGAACCTGTGAGGAGATGATTGAATAATAAATATGACAACCCAAATAAATCACACAAACTCCCAGATGTCTCCTACCAGCTATCTAAATTTCAGCTCAGTTGGACTATAGATTAATATACATTCATATGATTTACCAACTCTGTCATAAATGAGAGAACTGAATGTTACCAAAATTAAGAGGCATCGACTCTAATGGAAAACTTGCCCTTGTAGATCACAAAAACATAATCCAACTGACCACAAATAAGATATATGTGTTCTCTAACTATCGACCAAACATTAACTTGATTAAACCATAAACAATCCTCCAATTACATGATTGACCAAAACTGCAAGCAGAAAATCACTTAGAATATAGACTTACGAAAAACTGAAGAGACGCAGGACTTACTATGCTTAAAACACAATCTCTACTGTTCAAAATTAAGAATCAAATGTCTTCTATCAACTATCTAAGTTTTAGCTTGATTGGACACTAATTTGCCTTCCAAATGTAAAAGGAAAGAACATTGCCCTTTTTCCTCACTCTTGTTTGGCAGCCTCTTTTTATCTCTTTCTACTAGTTGATTAGGTTTTTTTTTTTTAGCCAAAAAAGGTTATTTATACCCACATTAATTATTTTGGGTTATGGCCCTAAAAAATAAAAAAAAATTAGGCTATATATCCACATAGGAAGGAACCAATGAGCCCAATTATTCTCCCCTTCCCGACTATGTGAAGATATTGGTCATCCTAGTCAATGAACAACACAGCTCAAATTTTCATCTTGGCAATATCTTTGTCATCATATTAGCAACATTATCATTTGTATGAATTTTTTCAAGTGTCAGCTATTTAAAATCAAGAATATCCCGTATCCAATGATATTGTATGTTAATATGTTTTGACTTAGCATGAAAGGTTGGATGCTAACCAAGATGGATGACACTCTAGCTATCACAGTACAACACATAATTTGATTGTATAAAATCAAGTTCCTTTATAAACCTTTTCATTGAAAGCAACTCTTTAGACACTTTAATTATTGCAATAAACTCTACCTTTATAGTAGACAATGCAACACTCTTTTGCAATTGAAGTTGTTAACTCACTGTTCCCCCTACAAAAGTAATCACATAACCCAAAGTAGACTTTTTGGAGTCAAATATCTCATTATCCATTTCATTGAATTCCAATGCTCTTTACCAAGATTTGAAAGGGGCCAACTAACTATACCAACTGCATAAGCTATATTAGGTCTTATGGACATCATTGCATACATCAAATTACCCACAATTGATGCAAAAGGAACTTTTTGCATCTCTTCCTTCTCTTTCTCTATGGAAGGACATTGGTTAATGGATAATTTAAAATGGGTAGCAAGAGGAGTGCTCACCACTTTAGTGTTATCCATGTTAAACCTCTGAAATACCTTTTCAATGTACTGCTTTTGAGATAGATACAACCTTTTCTTTTTTTCTATCCCAAGTGATTAACATGTTGAGGATCTTCTTTGCTAGTCCCAAGTCCTTTATGGCAAAGGACTTGCTCAACTTTTGATTGTACTTGTCAATTCTAGAAGCATTACAACCAATAATTAGCATATTGTCAATATAAGGCAGTAAAATGATGAAATCACCATCAGTGAATTTTTGAACAAAAGCACAATGATCAGAAGTAGTCATTTTACAGCCTTGGTCGCCCATAATAGACTCAAACTTCTTATACCATTGTCTCAAAGATTGTTTCAAGCCATACAAGCTTTTCTTTAACTTGTACAAATAATCCTCTTTTCCTTTCACCTCAAAACCCTATGGTTGTTCCATATAAATTTCTTCTTCCAAGTCACCATGTAGAAAAGCTATTTTCATATCCATTTGCTTGATATTTAAGTCCTGGCTAGCAACCAAACTCAACACAACTCGAATAGAAGACATTTCACCACTAGTGAGAAGATCTCTTCAAAGTCAATGCCTTGTTTCTGATTGAATCCCTTGACAACCAATTTGGCTTTATATCATGGATGTCAAATATTTTCTTCTTGCTTTATTTTGTAAATCCACCAATTCTTCAAAGTCCTCTTATCTATAGGTAACTTTACTAACTCATAAGTAGAGTTATTATATAACGATTTCATCTCATCTATCATGGCATCTATCTAGTGCTACCTATACTCACTTTTAATTGCTTCTGTATAACACTCAAGTTCTCCCTTATTAGTTAACATCACAAAATCATTGGGAGAGTACTGAGTAAAAGGTGCTAAAATTATATTGGATCTCTATAGCTGAAATAAAGGTAGAGGTGTGTACGAATGATTTTCTATAAGAGCATCAATATCACCTACACCCTATATATTATGATCCTTTTGAACATTCTCATTATGCTCTTGAACATCATTATAAATATCAATAAGATCACTTAGAGGTGTATGAGGGAGTGGAACAATATCAACAAAATTATCATTAACCTAAGAAATTGACTTTTCAATGTCTTTAATGTTTTAATTCTTAACAAACACAACATCTCTACTTTCTATAACCTTTTTCTCAATTAGATCATATAAATAGTACCCGAAGTCATCTTCACCATAACCAAGAAAGATACATTGCCAAGGCTTCACATCTAAGTTCCCTTTTTCATCTTTTGAGACATTAACAAAAACTTTATAGTTAAAGACTTGTAAATGGTCATAAGAGACTTCCTTACCAAACCAAACTCTATCTAAAACATCACCTTATAGTGGAACACTAAGAGACAAATTAATTACATATGTCATTGTATTCAAGGCTTCACCCCATAAGGATCTAGGTAATTTTGCATCTGAAAAAAGACATTTAACTCTCTTAATTAGCATTCTGTTCATCTTTTCTACTAAACCATTCAACTTTGGTGTCTTGGGAGGTGTCCTTTGGTGTCTAAACCCATACTTTCTGCAATACACGTTAAATGAACCACTGTACTCACCACTATTATCAATGCAGACACATTTTAGCTTTTTACTAGTCTGTCTCTCAATAAAGGCATGAAATTATTTAAATACATCAAAGACTTGATCTTTATTCTTTAAAACATAAACCAAAAGCTTCCTTGAGTGATCATCAATAAAGGTCTCAAAATAAAAGCACCACTAGGTAAGCATACTTTCAAGAGACCACACATATCAAAATGCACCATTTTAAGCAACTCTGATTTTCTTGAAGTCAAGTGACTCTTAATTGTAACTGTATTTTGTTTCCTAACAAAACAATGAGGACACTTCTTTAAAACTGCACTCTTTATGTCTAGAAGTTGGTTTTTTCTTGCTAAACAATTCATCCTCTTTTCACTTATGTGACCAAATTGCTTATGCCATATTTCAATAGAATTATCATTCTCTGCTACATTTACAACATCTTTGAAGATAACAACTTGCATGAGATATAAATTAGAGCATTTCTTACCTCGTGCCATAACTAGGGAGCCTCTGGTAAGCTTTTACTGGCCATTACTAAAAGTATTGCAAAAACCTTCATCATCTAGCTTTCCCATCAAAATCAAATTCAAACAGATATCAAAGACATGTCTAACATCCCTTTATGTCAATTGTGCTCCATTGTTGGTCTTTAAGCAAACATCACCAATGCCAATGACCTCTATTAAGCCGTTATTACCCATCTTCAAAACTTCAAAATCACCAGGAGTATATGTTGTGAAGAATTCCATTCTTAAAGTAACATGAAGAGAAGCACCATTAGCTATGACCTAATCAATCTCATAAGATGTTAGATTAATCATATTCTCATCACAAACAATAATGAGGTCACTAGTACCAAAAGTGGATGTAGTAGCAACATAATCATTACTTACATTTTTCTTCTTGTGCTTATCATTGCCATCTTTATTTTCTCTCTTCCACTTGTAGCACTTTTTTTGAATATGACCCATTTTCCCACAATAATGACACTGGACATTCTTATACTTAGATCTTGACTTACTCTGACACTTACTTATACCCTTTTTACCATTTCCTTTTTCTTGACTTCTCCCCTTATTTTTAGTAATTAAAACCTCTAATTTGGATGATGGTGAACCTTGAGATTTTCTTCTCATCTCCTCATTCAACACACCACCCTTTACAAGTTCCAATGATAAAACACCACCGAAGGTAAAATTAGCAAGTGAGATTCAAAAAGTCTCCTAAGAATCAGGTAAAGCAGCAAGTAACCATAACCTAAGAACCTCATCATCAAACTTAATGCCCATGCCTGACAACTGATCAATAAGACCGTGAAACTCATTCAAGTGGTCAGCAATTGAACTCCCTTTGTTATATTTTAAATGCATTATTTTCTTTAACAAGAACAACTTGTTGTTACAAGACTTTGTAGCATACAAAGTCTCAAGTTTGTTCCACAAAGTCTATACATGTGTCTTCTTGCAAATGTGATTATAAAAATTATCATTAACAAATTGCTATATAAAACCACAAACTTGTTCATGCTTAAATTCCCATTCTTCATTAGTCTTAGACTTAGGTTTTGTAGTAATAAACACTGGCAAATGCAATTTCTTTACAAATAGGAGATCCTTCATTTTACTCCTCTATATATGATAATTCATGCCATTCAAACAAACCATTTTATTCATGTTCAACTCCATCATTCAAATGAGCCAAATACACTAACCAAGTTCTGATACCACTTTGATGAAAGAAGGAGACAGTGTAGTATGAATAGCCTAAGAAACTTCTCTTGCTTGCTTGAACCTATGAGGAGATGACTAAATAACAAATATGACAATCCAAATAAATCATGTAAGAGAACACACTAATTTTTACGTGGAATACCCATCTAAATCAAAAAAGGGAAAAACTATAGGACACTCCGTGCCAGATGTCAACTCCACTATAATCAAGTGAGTACAATAGAGGTACATAACCTCAATTACATTAAACAGATTAAATAAATTCAATTTGGACTAAATAATAGACTAATGAGTTAAGCAAATAGGCCAACCATGTTCTATTAACTACAATTCAATACCTTAAGGCAGTAATCTAACCATTTAAAATGAATTCCCAAATGTCTCCTATGAGCTATCTAAATTTCAACTTAGTTGGACCATGGATCAATATTCATCCACATAGGTTACCAACTCTATCATAGATGAGAGAATAGAATGTCACTAGAATTAAGAGGCCTCAACTCTAATATAAAACCTACCCTTATAGATCATAAAAACACAATCTAACTGTCATAAAGAAGATATATGTGTCCTTCAATTACTTACCAAAAATCAGCTTGATCAGACCACAAAAAAATCCTCTAATTACATAATTAATCAAAACTTCACGCAAAAAATTGCCCAAAGTATAGACCTACAAAAAACTAAAGAGAAGCAGGACTTAATGTACTCGAAACACAATCTTCACCATTCAAAATTAAGAATCAAACGTCCTATATCAACTATCTAAGTTTCAACTTGATTGGACACTGGTTTCCCTTCCAAACATAAAAGGAAAGAACACTGCCTTTTTTCTTCACTCTCTTTTGGTAGCCTCCTTTTCTCTCTCTCTCTACAGGTTGATTAGGTTTTCTTTAGGCAAAAAGGAGTATTTATACCTATTCTAATTATTTTAGGTTATGGCCCAAAAAAAAAAAACTTAAGGCTATATATCCATAAAGGAAGGGAGCAATGAGCCCAACAAAAAACCTCTTAAAAAGATATGAATTAGGGACCTAATGTACACAAGAAATCAAAGAATAACCAAGAAAGTTAAATTAGACTTTAATTACATAAACTCTAGACCTAACATTCAAAGGAACATGTACCTAGGGTATTTAAGAAGGATATGGAGACCACACTTTAGAAAAGAAAGGAATTAGGATTGATAAGTTGAGTTAAATGCCACAAGAAGAGGTACTTTTGGTAAGTTCTTAAGATTTCAAAAAACCAAAGGAGAAAACCCTTATTTTTTATTTCTCTCAAAATTGTCTGATTTTTCAAAACTTACAAAGAGGTGCCTATTTATAAGCTAAGATAGCAATTCTAAATAGGCACAATTCCTATTTAGGACAAATCCCTATTTAGTATAAACTCCCTTTTATGACAAATTCTTATACCAAAAACTTCCACTTTTATATCAATCATTTATTTAGCATAAACTCTTATATAGGATTGAATGCTATTATTTAGCCTTGACCCATTAAGCACTTCAATCACATTGTTGTTCCCACAGCCTTGTATGGGTTGTAATTGTTGTCAACTAGGGTTAAGTGTGCAAGAGAGTA
>JAHOYR010000006.1:5171225-5236786 GCA_023213295.1 Bruguiera hainesii
TGCTCCATCCCAAAGTATAAGGTTAGACCTCAAAAAAGGAAAAGATAGTGTTAAACTTAGATACTCTCCCTTTTCAATACCTATTATAGAACTGGAAGGAATAAGAACCAAAAAGTACATTAGTCAACCTTCATATAAAGTTGACTTTCCACCCTCAACTACTGCTTTAGTGGTTAATGAATCACTTGAAACATCTAGTCAGACTTTTAGGCGTAGATCTGCTTCTTTGTTTGATTTGGGATATCAAGATAAAGATAATAGTCTTTACGTCCTTATAATTGTAAATGAGGAGGAAGAAAAAGTAAAAAAGTTATTTTACTTTTATAAAAATATTGTAAAAAGAAAATTATTTTTTATTACTTTTGACGAGAGAGAATAGGAACTCTGAATTAAACATCATAAACAATATATTAGAGAAATGGGGAAATTTGATATCTTTACTCATGTAGAAAGGGTTTATAAGATCAAGAAACTTTTTTTTCCTAATTTTTCAACCCCAAAAGAGTGTATGATTCTTGAAAAAACTTATTAAGAATACATTACAAAGAAAAGAAAAAGGGTTATAGTGTCCACCTTCTTGCTCTGAATTTAAGTCTAAAATTTAAGGATAGTAAGGTTATAGATTTTCCATCTAAAGTCAAACCTATAACTAGTGTTGTAATTTTGCAGAAAAATTATACCAATCTATATCTTCAGTTAATAAGTAACCAACTTAGCCGAGTTAAGGAAAAGATAGAAGAAATTGTTGTATAGGCTGCAAAACCTCTAGTTAAACTAGAAATAGAAAAATGGGTTTTATTTAAACCCTTGCCTTTAGAAGAAGTAAGCTACAATATATTAGGTAAAAATTTAGAGTAAACAAAATTAGATGAAAATAGTTGAAAGGTTAAGGAACCTTGGACTAAAAGAAAAGGAATTCATTGTTTTAGGAAAAGAGAAATAGATTAAAAAAAGAAGAAAAATCTAAAGAATATATAGATCAACTTCAAGAAATGTTTTTATTAAAACAAAAAGATCCATACCTTCTTATGAGATGGAAATGATAAACATTAACAAATAACTTTTAATAAGGTCCCTACTAAATTATATTATCCAAGGCCAACTCTAACCGACCTTTTATTAAAGGAACAACTTGGGTATAGTTATGTTTAGCATAATGATAATAGCATAGTAGAATGGAATTTCGATGGAATGTTGGAACGTCATATGTTTATTATATATACTTTATCATATGATGATGTTTGTAACTGCTGCAAAATCAAAGGGTAATTTTGACCCTCAATTAGCAAAATTTCTACAAACAAATGGATTATCCACCCATGGATTATTCTAGAAAAGTCAAGAAAAAAGGTTATAAACCCATAGCTCAAAAAAAAAAACCTTTTATATAAAGGAAAAGAAAGAGGAAAAATCCAAGAGGAAGCTTAACTCCAAAAGAAAAGACAAACAATAATCTATTATAAATGCAAGAAGAAAAGGCATTAATCTAATAAATGTAAAATGAAGTAAAAAATTCAGGAGTTATCTGTAAAAGAAGACCTTAAGAAGTTACTAATTTATATTTTCTTATCAAAAAGTGAGCGAGGAAAATCAAATTTAGAAGTAGACCCTCTTGAGGAAGAAGCTACCTTAGATACTAATTAAGATAATAATTGTAATGGACAATGCAACTATTATCAAACAAATATGTAAAAGTAATAACTTATTAGTTTTACAAAAGAAGATAATTTGATTTTGGATCTTATCAATAAAATAACAAATCCAAAGTAAAAAAGAGTAATTAGAAAAATATCTTCATTTGGCTTAAAAGGATATTAAGATTAAAGAACTAGAAGAATGATATAGTTTAAAAATTGTGATTCAAAGAATTAGAAATAATCATTTTAATTTAAAAACTAAAGAATTAAAGCCTTTTATAAGTGAGTTTAAAGTTGAAATTAATTAAATAAAATCTAAGATAAAGGAATTTAAAGAAAGGATTATAATCATACAAACTATGTTTGAAAAGATCGAAGACTCTTTAGATATACAAGATACCTCATTAAAAGAGGAATTAGGAGCTCTTTAACATGTCAATCTTATTGATAAGGTTATTACCATAAATGGCATACAAAGATTACAATTATAATTGACAAAGAATACATATTTTCTACTATTATTTTAATAAACTTAGGTGCAAATATAAACTATATTAACAAAGAAATAGTATTTTCAAAATACTTTTCAAAAAGTATAGAAGTATTAAACATTATTGATAAAAGTAAGCTTACTACAAGATACAAGCTATCACAAGTCGCCATACGTAGTAAAGAAATTTGTATTAAAATTCCTTTTTATCTTGTAACAAATTTATCCCAAGATGTTATTTTTGAAAATCCCTCTTTTTTTTTATGTTATATCTTATAAAGGAGACTAGTGATCAAGGGATTTATTTCAAAGTAAATAGAAATCTTATTGGCTTTAAGTTTGTATCTACTCCTTAGTATAAAGAGATAGATGTAGTTTAAAAACATATTAAAAGAAAAAGGAGATTTATTCAATCTTTATTTTCTGAAATAAAAAAGAAAACATCTAAATGAAAAAAATTAATACTCCTATTATTCAAGTAAAAATACAGAAAATACAAAAAAAAGCTAGAAACCATGGTTTGTTTAGATGTTCCTATGACTTTTTAGAATAAAAAGAAGCACATAGTAGAACTACCTTATGAAATGACTTTTAATGAATGCTTAAATCGAAAGAAAGTTAGATCCATTGTTATGGGATCAAGACATTAGAAATATCTAAAAAAGAAATAAATGATCTTTTAAAGAAAGGACATATTAGAAAAAGTAATTGTCCTTAGAGTTGCCATGCTTTATATGTTGGAAATGCAATTGAATTGGAAAAAGGAGTACCAAGATTAGTAATTAATTACAAGCCTTTAAATAAAAGCCTTGAGATGGATTACATATCCTATACCTAATAAGAAAGATTTGCTTAATAGGCTTTATAAAGCTAAAATATATTCAAAATTAATGCTAAATCTAGTTATTGACAAGTCCAAATTCATGAAAGAGATAAATATAAGAAAACATCTATAGTTCTATTTGGTCATAATGAATGGAATGTAATGTCGTTTAGTTAAAAAAACACACCTTTTGAATTTCAAAAGATAATGAATGAAATATTTAATGTTTATTGAACATTTATGATTGTTTACATTGATGATGTCTCGATGTTTTCTAATACCATTGAATAACATGTTAAACATTTAAAATTTTTCTTAAAGATTATAGAAAAGTATGTTAATACACCTTTACAAGTCTAAATCCATTGAAATCCATCAAACATATTAGTCATTATACTTAATTAACTTTTCCTACATGGTTTGAATGGTTCATTGCCATAAAGATGAGATCATTACTTCATTTCTTAGTAACAAGGCTTCATGTTTCATTGTAAGGAGTTATTCACACAAAATGATCATGAAATTAAATGTTCTATCAACACCTATTATTAGATCCATAATGACAAGGCTATTAATGCACCATTGGTAATCTAAATCCATTGAAGTTTATTAAACATATAAGTCATTTATCTTGATTAGCTTTTCTTACATGGTTTGAATGGTTCATTGGTTGAATGACAAGATTATCACTTCATTTGTGGTAAAGAACACTTCTCTACTCATTGTAAAGAGTAATTCACACAAAGTGATTATAAAATTAAATTTTATGTCTACATCAAACATTATATTTATTGCAACAAGCATGTCTTTGCACATTTGTTACTCTAAATCAATTGAATTTCATCAAAGAAAAAAGGCATTGATCTTCATTTGCACATCTTGTAAGGATTGAATGGTTTAATTTGTGAAGGATGAGATCATCAATTTATTTCTTACAAATAAGACTTCTCCTTCGGATGCAAAAATTCATTCACACAAATGATGATGAAATTAACTTTTTTTGCTACACTAAATATTATATTTACCATGACAAACACATAAATACACCTTTATTAGTTTGAATCCATGGAAATTCATCAAACATAGGAGTCATTGATCTTAATTAGCTTTCCATCAATGGCATATTAGTCCTTACAAAAAAAGATAATTTGATATTGGATCTTACTTATAAGATTACAGATCCAAAAGAAAAAAAAGAATAATTGGAAAAATATCTTCATCTATCTTTAAATGAGACTAGGGTTAAAGAACCAGAGAAAGATAATCTTGGTACAAATATGTTAATTAAATAAAAGCGAATGCAGTGGACTCTAATAAGAAATTAGCCCACAATGCTCTAACACTAACTTTTATTTTTGTTCAATTGACATATTCAAATATTAGGATTATCTCACCACTGAAAATGCAATGAAATTAAAAATTATTTAAAAATTAGAAACATTGCATTATTTTAATTTTTAGAATTTTAATGTTTTACAAGTAGTAATTATTCGTTAATACTCAAGTGAATTTAAATTTTGTAATTTTTTTAATTGTCTCCATTTCCATAATGCAAGTTGACATGATTTATATAATTTTAGTATGCAAACATGTTTATTAAATAAAAGTGAATACAATGGACTCTAATAAGAAATTAGCCCACTATGCTCAAGAGTTATATGGTTAATCCAACATTACAGCCTAGGATTGGAATTTATAATAGTCATTCGCTAAATTGTATTTTGTACAATTGAGTCCCTTATTTTTATTTTTGTTCAATTAACATATTCAAATATTAGGATTATCTCACCACTGAAAATGCAATGAAATTAAAAATTATTTAAAAAATAGAAACATTACATTATTTTAATTTTTAGAATTTTAATGTCTTACAGGTGGTAATTCTTCCTCAATACTCAAGTGAATTTAAATTTTGTAATTGTTTTAATTGTCCCCATTTCCACAATACAAATTGACATGCTTTATATAATTTTAGTATGCAAACATGTTTATTAAATAAAAGCGAATGCAATGGACTCTAATAAAAAATTAGCTCACTACGCTCTATAGCTATATTCTTAATCCAACATTGAAGTTTGAGATTGATATTTATAATAGTTATCCACTAAACTGTATTTTGTACAATTGAGTCTCTTACTTTTATTTTTGTTCAATTAATATATTCAAAAATTATGTTTATCTCACTATTGAAAATGCAATGGTAATAAAAATTATGAAAAATATAAAAACATTACATTATTTTAATTATAAAATTTTAAAATCTTACAAGGAGAAATTCTTGGTTAATACTTAAGTTAATTTAAATTTGGTAATTTTTATAATTGTCCTCATCACCATAATGCAATTTGACATGATTTATATAATTTTAGTATGAAAACATGTTAATTAAATAAAAGCAAATGCGATGGACTAAAGTAAGAAGTTAGTCCACTATGCTCTAGAGCTATATGGTTGACCCAACATTGAAACTTGGAATTCGAATTTATAACAGTCATCCATTAAAGTGTATTTTATACAATTGAGTCCATTGCTTTTATTTTGGCAAACTAAGATATTCAAATATTAGGTTTATCTCACCATTGAAAATGCAATGGAATTAAAAATTATTTTAAAAAAATAAAGTCATTTCATTATTTTAATTTTTAGAATTTTAATGTCTTACAGGTAGTAATTCTTCATTAATACTCAAATGAATTTAAATTTTGTAATTTTTTTAATTATCTCCATTTCCTTACTTTTATTTTTACTCAATTAACATAGTCAAAAATTATATTTATCTCACTATAGAAAATGCAATGGTGATAAAAATTATTAAAAATATAAAAACATTGCATTATTTTAATTTTTAGAATTTTAATGTTTTACAAGTAGTAATTTTTCGTTAATACTCAAGTGAATTTAAATTTTGTAATTTTTTTAATTGTCTCTATTTCCATAATACAAGTTGACATGATTTATATAATTTTAGTGTACAAATATCTTACTTAAATAAAATCGAATGTAATGAACTTCAATAAGAAATTCACCCACTACGCTCTAGAGCTATATGCTTGATCCAACATTGTAACTTAGGATTGGAATTTATAACAGTCATCCATTAAAGTGTATTTTATACAATTAAGTCCATTACTTTTATTTTGGCATACTAAGAAATTCAAATATTAGGTTTATCTCATCATTCAAAATGCAATGGAATTAAAAATTATTTAAAAAATTAATCATTGCATTATTTGAATTTTTAGAATTTTAATGTCTTACAAGTAGTAATTCTTCATTAATACTTAAGTGAATTTAAATTTTATAATTTTTTTAATTGTCTCCATTTACACAACACAAATTGACATGATTTATATAATTTTAGTGTACAAATATGTTAATCAAATAAAAGTAAATGCAATGGACTCTAATAAGAAATTAGCCCACTACGCTCTAGAGCTATATGTTTGATCCAACATTGAAACTTGGGATTGGATTTTATAATAATCATTCGCTAAACTGCATTTTGTACAATTGAGTCCCTCACTTTTATCTTTGTTCAATTAACATATTCGAATAATAGGATTATCTCACCACTAAAAATGCAATGGAATTAAAAATTATTTAAAAAATAGAAACATTGCATTATTATAATTTTTAGAATTTTAATGTCTTACAAGTAGTAATTCTTTGTTAATACTCAAGGGAATTTAAATTTTGTAATTTTTTTAATTTTCTCCATTTGCACAAGTTGACATGATTTATATAATTTTAGTATGCAAACATGTTTATTAAATAAAAGTAAATGCAATTGATTGTAATAAGAAATTTGCCCACTATGCTCTAAAGCTATATGCTTGATCTAACATTAAAGCTTAGGATTGGAATTTATAATAGTCATTCGCTAAATTGTATTTTGTACAATTAAGTCCCTTACTTTTATTTTTGTTCAATTAACATATTCAAAAATTATATTTATCTCGCCATTAAAAATGAAAAATATAAAAACATCGCATTATTTTAATTACTAGAATTTTAAAGTCTTATAAGGAGAAATTCTTGGTTAATACTCAAGTTGATTTAAATATTATATTTTTTTTAATTGTTTCCATTACCACAATGCAATTTAACATGATTTATATAATTTTAATATGCAAACATGTCAATTAAATAAAAGCGAATCCAATGGACTCAAGTAAGAAGTTAGTCTACTACGCTCTAGAGCTATATGCTTGACCCAACATTAAAGCTTGGAATTGGAATTTATAACAATCATCCATTAAAGTGTATTTTATACAATTGAGTCCATTGCTTTTATTTTGGCAAACTAACATATTCAAATCTTAGGTTTATCTCACCATTGAAAATGCAATGGAATTAAAATGTATTTAAAAAATAAAAACATTGCATTATTTTAATTTTTAGCATTTTATTGTCTTACAAGTAGTAATTTGTTAATACTCGAGTGAATTTAAATTTTGTAATTTTTTTAATTGTCTCAATTTCCACAATGCAATTTGACATGATTAATATAATTTTAGTGTACAAACAAGTTAATTAAATAAAAGCGAATGCAATGGACTCTAACACTACACTCTAGAGTTATATGCTTGATCCAATATTAAAATTTGACATTAGAATTTATAATAGTCATCCACTAAACTGTATTTTGTACAATAGAGTTTCATACTTTTATTTTTGTTTAATTAACATATTTAAAAATGATGCTTTTCCCCCCATTGAAAATGCAATGGTAATAAAAATTATTAAAAATATAAAAACCTTGCATTATTTTAATTATTAGAATTTTAAAGTCTTATAGGGAGAAATTCTTAGTTAATACTCAAGTGAATTTAAATTTGGTAATTTTTTTACCCTTCTCTATTATCACAATGCGATTTGAAATGATTTATATAATTTTAGAATGCAAACATGTTAACTAAATAAAAGTAAATGCAATGGACTCAAGTAAGAAATTAGCCCACTACACTCTATAGCTATATGCTTGATCCAACATTGAAACTTGGCATTAAAATTTATAATAGTTAGCCGCTAAACTGTATTTTGTACAATTTAGTCCCTTACTTTTAATTTTGTCCAATTAACATATTCAAAAATTATGTTTATCTCACTACAAAAAATGCAATGGTAATAAAAATTATTAAAAATATAAAAACATTGCATTATTTTAATTTTTAGAATTTTAAAGTTTTACAGGTAGTAAATTTTCGTTAATATTTAAGTGAATTTAAATTTTGTAATTCTTTTAATTGTCTCCATTTTCACAATGCAAGTTGACATAACTTATATAATTTTAGTGTACAAATATGTTAATTAAATCAAAGGGAATGTAATGGATTCTAATAAGAAATTTGTCCACTATGCTCTTGAGCTATATACTTGATCTAACATTGAAATTTCGGATTGAAATTTATGATAGTCATCCACTAAAATGTATTTTGTAAAATTGAGTCCCTTACTTTTATTTTTGGTTAATTAAAATATTCAAAACTTATGTTTATCTCACTACAGTAACTGCAATGGTAATAAAAATTATAAAAAATATAAAAACATTACATTATTTTAATTATTAGAATTTTAAAGTCTTACAGGGAGAAATTTTTCATTAATACTCAAGTGAATTTAAATTTGGTAATTTTTTTAATTGTCTCTATTACCACAATTCAATTTGACATAATTGATGTAATTTTGGTATGCAAACATGTTAAATAAATAAAAGCAAATTTCATGAACTCATGCGAGAAGTTAGTCCACTGTGCTCTAGAGTTATATGGTTGACCCAACATTAAAACTTGGAATTGGAATTTATAATAGTCATCCATTAAAATGTATGTTATACAATTGAGTCTATTGCTTTTATTTTGGCAAACTAACATATTCATTTATTAGGTTTATCTCACCATTGACAATGCAACCGAATTAAAAATTATTTAAAAAATAAAATCATTGCATTTTCATTTTTAGAATATTAATGTTTTAAAGCTAGTAACTCTTCGTTAATATTTAAGTGAATTTAAATTTTGTAATTTTTTTAATTGTCTCTATTTACACAATGCAAGTTGACATGATTTATATAATTTTATTGTACAAATATGTTAATTAAATAAAAGCGAATGTAATGAACTCTAATAAGAAATTAGCCCACAACCCTCTAGAGCTATATACTTGATCTAACATTAAAACTTGGGATTGGAATTTATAATAGTCATCCGCTAAACTATAATTTGTACAATTGAGTCCCTTATTTTTATTTTTGTGCAATTAATATATTCAAAAATTATGTTTATCTCACTACAAAAAATGCAATGGTAATAAAAATTATTAAAAATAGAAAAACATTGCATTATTTTAATTATTAGAATTTTAATGTCTTATGGGGTCTTGGTTGATACTCAAGTGAATTTAAATTTGGTAATTTTCTTACACTTTTCCATTACCACAATGCAATTTGACATGATTTATATAATTTTAGTATGCAACCATGTTAATTAAATAAAAGCGAATGCAATGAACTCAATTAAGAAGTTAATCCACTATGCTCTAGAGCTATATAGGTGACCCAACATTGAAACTTGGAATTGGAATTTATAACAGTCATCCATTAAAGTCTATTTTATACAATTGAGTCCATTGCTTCTATTTTGGCAAACTAACATATTCAAATATTAGTTTTATCTCACCATTGAAAATGCAATTGAACTAAAAATTATTTAAAAAATAAAATCATTGCATTATTTTAAATTTTAGAAGATTAATGTCTTATAGGTAGTATTTCTTTGTTAATATTTAAGTTTTTTTTTAAATTTTGTAATTTTTTTAATTATCTTCATTTACACAATGCAAGTTGACATGATTTATATAATTTTAGTGTACAAATATGTTAATTAAATAAAAACAAATGCAATGGACTCTAATAAGAAATTAGCTTACTACACTCTAAAGGTATGTGCTTGATCCAACATCGAAATTTGGGATTGGAATTTATAATAGTCATTTGCTAAATTGTATTTTGTACAATTGAGTCCCTTACTTTTATTTTTATTCAATTCACATATTCAAAAATTATGTTTAGCTCACCATTGAAAATGCAATGGCAATAAAAATTATTAAAATTATAAAAACATTGTATTATTTTAATTATTAGAATTTTAAAGTCTTATAGGGAGAAATTCTTGGTTAATACTCAAGTGAATTTAAATTTGGTAATTTTTTTAAATATCTCCATTATCACAATGCAATTTGACATGATTTATATAATTTTAACATACAAATATGTTAATTAAATAAAAGCGAATACAATGGACTCTAATAAGAAATTAGCCCATTACGCTCTAAAGTTATATACTTGATCAACATTGAAGCTTGAGATTCGAATTTATAATAGTTTTTCGGTAAATTGTATTTTGTACAATTGAGTCCCTTACTTTTATTTTCGTTTGATTGACATATTCAAAAATTATGTTTATCTCACCATTGAAAATGCAATGGTAATAAAAATTATGAAAAATATAAAAACATTGCATTATTTTAATTATTAGCATTTTAAAATCTGACAGGGAGAAATTCTTGGTTAAGAGTCAAGTGACTTTAAATTTGGTATTGTCTCCATTACCACAATGCAATTTGACTAGATTTATATAATTTTAGTATACAAACATGCTAATTAAATAAAAGCAAATACAATGGACTCAAGTAAGAAGTTAGTCCACTACGCTCTAGAGCTATATACTTGACCTAACATTGAAATTTGGAATTGGAATTTATAAGAGTCGTCCATTATGGTGTATTTTATACAATTGAGTCCATTGCTTTTATTTTGGCAAACTAAGATATTCAAATATTAGGTTTACCTCACCATTGAAAATGCAATGGAATTAAAAATTTTTTAAACAAATCATTGCATTATTTTAATTTTTAGAATTTTATTGTTTACAGGTAGTAATTCTTCGTTAATATTCAAGTGAATTTAAATTTTGTAATTTTTTTAATTGTCTCAATTTCCATAATGCAAGTTGACATGATTTATATAATTTTAGTGTACAAATATGTTAATTAAATAAGAGTGAATGTGGTGGACTCTAATAAAAATTTAGCCCACTACGCTCTAGAACTATATGCTTGATTGAACATTGAAACTTGGGATTGAAATTTATAATAGCCATCTGCTAAATTTTATTTTATACAATTGAGTCCCTTTTATTTTTATCCAATTAACATATTCAAAAATTATATTTATCTCACTACAAAAAATGCAATGCTAATAAAAATTATTAAAAATACAAAAACATTGCATTATTTTAATTTTTAGAATTTTAACATTTTATAGGTGGTAAATTTTCGTTAATATTCAAGTGAATTTAAATTTTATAATTCTTTTAATTGTTTCCATTTCCATAATGCAAGTTGACATGATTTATATAATTTTAGTGTACAAATATGTTAATTAAATAAAAGCGAATGCAATAAACTCTAATAAAAAAGTTTCCCACTACGCTCTAGAGTTATATGCTTAATCCAACATTGAAACTTGGGATCGGAATTTATAATAGTCATCCGCTAAACTGTACTTTCTACAATTGAGTCCCTTACTTTTATTTTTGTTCAATTAACATATTCAAAATTTATGTTTATCTCACCATTGAAAATGCAATGGTAATAAAAATTATTAAAAATATAAAAACATTGCATTATTTTAATTATTAGAATTTTAAAGCCTTACAAGGAGAAATTCCTGATTAATACTCAAGTGAATTTAAATTTAGTAATTTTTTTTATTGTCTCCAATACCACAATATAATTTGACATGATTTATAACAATTTAGTCTGCAAACATGTTAATTAAATAGAAGCGAATGTAATGGACTCAAGTAAGAAGTTAGTCCACTACACTCTAGAACTATATGCTTCACCCAATATTAAAGCTTGGAATTGAAATTTATAACAGTCATCTATTAAAGTGTATTTTATACAATTGAGTCATTGTTTTTATTTTGGCAAACTAACATATTCAAATATTAGGTTTATCTCACCATTGAAAATGGAAGGGAATTAAAAATTATTTAAAAAATAAAAGCATTCTATCATTTTAATTTTTAGAATTTTAATGTCTTATAGGTAGTAATACTTCGTTAATACTCAAGTGAATTTAAATTTTGTAATTTTTTTAATTGTCTCCACTTACACAACGCAAGTTGATATGATTTATATAATTTTAGTATACAAATATGTTAATTAAATAAAAGCGAATGCAATGGACTCTATTATGAAATTATCCCACTACGCTTTCGAGCTAGATGCTTGATCCAACATTGAAACTTGGGATTGGAATTTATACTAGTCATCTGCGAAACTGTACTTTATATAATTGAGTTCCTTACTTTTATTTTTGTTCAGTTAATATAATAAAAAATTATGTTTATCTCACCATTGAAAATGCAATGGTAATAAAAATTATTAAAAATATAAAAACATTGCATTATTTTAATTATTAGAATTTTAAAGCCTTACAAGGAGAAATTCTTGGTTAATACTCAAGTGAATCTATATTTTGTAATTATTTTCATTGTCTCCATTATCATAATACAATTTGACATGATTAATATAATTTTAGTGTACAAACATGTTAATTAAATAAAAGCGAATGCAATGAACTCTAATAAGAAGTTAGTATACCACGCTCTAGATCTATATGCTTGATTCAACATTAAAGCTTGGGATTGGAATTTATAATAGTCCTCCATTAAAGTTTATTTTATATAATTGAGTCAATTGGTTTTATTTTGGCAAACTAACGTATTTAAATATTAGGTTTATTTCCTCATTGAAAATGCAATGGAATTAAAAATTATTTAAAAAATAAAATCATTGCATCATTTTAATTTTTAGAATTTTAATGTCATACAAGTAGTAATTCTTTGTTAATACTCAAGTGAATTTAAATTTTGTAATTTTTTTAATTTTCTCCACTTACACAATGGAAGTTGACATGGTTTATATAATTTTAGTATACAAATATGTTAATTAAATAAAAGCGAATGCAATGGACTCTATTATGAAATTGTCCCACTATGCTCTCGAGCTAAATTCTTGATCCAACATTGAAGTTTGGGATTGAAATTTATAATAGTCATCCGCTAAACTATACTTTGTACAATTGAGTCCCTTACTTTTATTTTTGTTCAATTAACATATTCAAAAATTATGTTTATCTCACCATTGAAAATGCAATGGTAATAAAAATTATTAAAAATATAAAAACATTGTATTATTTTAATTATTAGAATTTTAAAGCCTTATAAGAAGAAATTCTTGGTTAATAATCAAGTGAATTTAAATTTTGTCATTATTTTAATTGTGTCCATTACCGTAATGCAATTTGACATGATTAATATAGATTTAGTGTACAAACATATTAATTAAATAAAAGCGAATCTAATGGACTCTAGAAAGAAATTAGTATACTACACTCTAGATCTATATGCTTGACCCAACATTGAAACTTGGGATTGGAATTTATAATAGTCATCCACTAAAGTTTATTTTATACAATTGAGTCCATCAGTTTTATTTTGGAAAATTAACATATTCAAATATTAGGATTATCTCACCATTGAAAATGCAATGGAATTAAAAATTATTTAAAAGATAAAAACATTGCATTATTTTAATTTTTAGAATTTTAATGTGTTATAGGTAATAATTCTTCGTTAATACTCAAGTGAATTTAAATTTTGTAAATTTTTTAATTGTCTCAATTTTCAGAATGCAATTTGAAATGATCAATATAATTTTAGTGTGCAAACATGTTAATTAAATAAAAATGAATGCAATGGACTCTAATAAGAAATTGGTCTATTGTGCTCTAGAGCTATATGTTTAATCCAACATTGAAACTTGAGATTGGAATTTATAATAGTGATTTGCTAAACTGTATTTTGTGCAATTGAGTTCTTTACTTTCATCTGTGTTCAATTAATGTATTCATATATTATGTTTGTTGCACCATTCAAAATGCAATGGTCTTAGGGATTTTTTAAAAAATAAGGACGTTGCATTGTTTTAATTTTTGGAATTTTAAAATCTTATAGAGAGAAATTCTTGGTTAATACTCAAGTGAATTTAAATTTGGTAATTTTTTTAATTGTCTCCATTACCACAATGCAATTTGACATGATTTAAATAATTTTAGTGTACAATCATGTTAATTAAAAGAAAACGAATGCAATGGACTCAAATAAGAAGTTAGTCCACTATGCTCTAGAGCTATATGCTTGACCCAATATTGAAACTTGGGATTGGAATTTATAATAGTGATCCCCTAAAATTTATTTTATACAATTAAGTCCATTACTTTTATTTTGGCAAATTAACATATTCAAATATTAGGATTATCTCACCATTGAAAATGCAATGGAATTAAAAATTATTTAAAGGATAAAAACATTTTATTATTTTATTTTTTAGAATTTTAATGTGTTATGGGTAGTAATTCTCCGTTAATACTCAAGTGAATTTAAATTTTGTAATTTTTTTAATTGTCTCAATTTTAACAATGCAATTTGAAATGATCAATATAATTTTAGTGTGCAAACATGTTAATTAAATAAAAATGAATGCAACAGACTCTAATAAGAAATTAGTCCACTGTGCTCTAGAGTTATATGCTTGATCCAACATTGAAACTTGGGATTGGAATATATAATAGTGATCTGCTAAACTGTATTTTGTGCAATTGAGTCCCTTACTTTCATCTATGTTCAATTAACATATTCATATATTATGTTTGTCACACTATTCAAAATACAATGGTATTAAGGAATTTTTAAAAAATAAGAACATTACATTATTTTAATTTTTAGAATTTTAAAATCTTATGGAGAGAAATTCTTGGTTAATAATTAAGTGAATTTAAATTTGGAAATTTTTTCAATTGTCTCCATTACCACAATGCTATTTGACATGATTAATATAATTTTAGTGTACAAACATGTTAATTGAAAAAAAGTGAATGCAATGGACTCTAATAGAAAGTTAGTCCACTACACTCTAGAGCTATATGCTTGACCCAACGTTGAAACTTGAGATTATAATTTATAACAGTAATCTACTAAAGTTTATTTTATACAATTGAGTCCATTACTTTTATTTTGGCAAATTAACATATTCAAATATTTTGTTTATCTTACCACTGAAAATGCAATGGAATTAAAAATTATTTGAAAAATAAGAACATTGCATTATTTTAATTTTTAGAATTTTAATGTCTTACAAGTAGTAATTCTTCATTAATACTTAAGTGAATTTAAATTTTCTAATTTTTTTTATTGTCTCAATTTCCACAATGCAATTTGACATGATTTATGTAATTTAAGTATACAACATTAAAACTTAGGATTGAAATTTATAATTGTCATCCACTAAAGTATATTTTGCACAATTTAGTCCCTTACTTTTTTTTGTGTTCAATTAACATATTCAAATATTACGTTTATCTCACCATTCAAATGCAAGGGTATGAAAAATTATTTAAAAAATAAAAACATTACATTATTTCAATTTTTAGAATTTTAAAATCTTATAGGGACAAATTCTTTGTTAATACTTGAGTGAATTTAAATTCAGTAATTTTTTTAATTGTCTCCATTACCAGAATGCAATTTGACATGATTTATATAATTTTAGTCTACAAACATGTTAATTAAAAGCAAATACAAATGACTCTAATAAGAAGTTTGTCCATTATGGTCTACAGCTATATGCTTGACCGAACATTAAATCTTGGGGTTGGAATTTATAATAGTGATCCACTAAAGTGTATTTTATACAATTGAGTCCATTGCTTTTTTTTTTTTTGGTAAATTAACATATTCAAATATTAGGTTTATCACCCCATTGAAATTAAAATGGAATGAAAAATTATTTAAAAAGGAAAAACATTGCATTATTTTAATTTTTAGAATTTTAAAATCTTACAGGGAGAAATTCTTTGTTAATACTCAAATGAATTTAAATTTAGTAATTTTGTTAATTGTCTCCATTACCACAAACCAATTTGAAAAAATTTATATAATTTTACCATACAAACATGTTAATTAAATAAAAGCAAATGCAATAAACTCTAATAAGAAATTAGCCCACTATACTTTAGAGCTATATGCTTGATCAAATATTAAGACTTTGGATTGAAATTTATAATAGTCATCCACTACAATGTATTTATACAATTGTGTCTATTGCTTTTGCTTTGGTAAATTAACATATTCAAATATTAGGTTTATCTCGCCATTGAAAATGAAATGGAATTCAAAATTATTTAATAAATAAAAACATTGCATTATTTTAATTTTTAGAATTTTAATGTGTTATAGGTAGTAATTCTTCATTAATATTCAAGTGAATTTAAATTTTGTAATTTTTTTAATTGTCTCCATTTCCATAATGCAATTTGACATGATTGATATAATTTTAGCATACAAACATGTTAATTAAATAAAAGCAAATGCAATGGACTCTAATAAGAAATTAGCCCACTACGCTCTTGAGTTATATGCTTGATTAAACATGGAGACTTTGGATTGGAATTTATAATAGTCATCCACTAAACTGTATTTTGTACAATTGAGTTATTTACTTTTATCTGTGTTCAATTAAATATTTAAAATAAAAGCATTGCATTATTTTAATTTTTAGAACTTTAAAGTCTTACATGGAGAAATTCTTCGTTAATATTCAAATGAATTTAAATTTAGTAATTTTTTTAATTGTCTCCATTACCACAAAGCAATTTGACATGATTTATATAATTTTAATATACAAACAAGTTAATGAAATAAAAAAAATGCAATGGACAACAATAAAAAGTTTGTCCACTATGCTCTCAAGCTATATGCTTGACCTAACATTAAAATTTGGGATTGGAATTTATAATAGTCATCCACTAAAATGTATTTTATATAATTGTGTCCGTTGCATTTATTTTGGCAACTTAACATATTCAAATATTAGATTTATCTCACCATTGAAAATGAAATAGAATTAAAAATCATTTAATAAATAAAAATATTGAATTATTTTAATTTTTAAAATTTTAATGTCTTACAGGTCGTAATCCCTTGTTAATTCTCAAGTGAATTTAAATTTTGTAATATTTTTAATTGTCTCCATTTCCATAATGTAATTTGACATGATTTATATAATTTTAGTATACAAACGTGTTAATTAAATAAAAGTAAATGCAATGCACTCTAATAAAAAATTAGCCCACTATGCTCTAAAGCTATATGCTTGATCACACATTAAGACTTTGGATTGGAATTTATAATAGTCATCCGCTAAATTGTATTTTGTACAATTGAGTCCCTTACTTTTATTTGTGTTCAATTAACATATTCAAATATAACCTTTGTCTCACCATTCAAAATGCAATGGTATTAAGGATTTTTTAAAAAATAAGAACATTATATTATTTTAATTTTTAGAATTTTAAAATCTTACAGGGAGAAATTCTTCGTTATTACTCAAATGAATTTAAATTTAGTAATTTTTTTAATTGTCTCCGTTACCACAAAACAATTTGACATGATTTATATAATTTTAATATATAAACATTTTAATTAAATAAAAGCGAATGCAGTGGACTCCAATAAGAAGTTTGTCAACTACGCTCTTGAACTATATGCTTGACCCAATATTAAAGCTTGGGATTGGAATTTGTAATAGTCATCCACTAAAGTGTATTTTGTATGATTGAGTCCCTTAGTTTTATCTGTGTTCAATTAACATATTTAAATATTACATTTGTCTCACCATTCAAAATGCAATGGTATTAAAAATTATTGAAAAAATAAAAACATTGCATTATTTTAATTTTTAGAATTTTAAAGTCTTGTAGGGAGAAATTCTTTATTAATACTCAAGTGAATTTAAATTCGATATTTTTTTTAATTATCTCCATTACTATAATACAATTTGATATGATTTATATAATTTTAGTCTGTAAACATGTTAATTAAATAAAAGTGAATAAAATAGACTCTAATAAGAAGTTAGTCCATTATGCTCTATGACTATATGCTTGACCCAATATTGAAACTTGGAGTTGGAATTTATAATAGTCATCCACTAAAGTGTATTTTATACAATTGAGTCCATTGCTTTTTTTTTTTGGTAAATTAACATATTTAAATATTAGGTTTATCTCACCATTGAAATTGAAATGGAACGAAACATTATTTAAAAAAATAAAACATTGCATTATTTTAATTTTTAGAATTTTATAGTCTTATAGGGAGAAATTCTTCATTAATACTCAAATGAATTTAAATTTAGTAATTTATTTAATTGTCTCTATTACCACAAAGTTATTTGATATGATTTATATAATTTTAATATACAAACATGTTAATTAAATAAAAACGAATGCAATGGACTCCAATAAGAAATTTGTCCACTACGCTCTCGAGGTATGTGCTTGACCCAACATTAAAACTTGGGATTGGAATTTATAGTAGTCATCCACTATAGTGTATTTTATAAAAATTGTGTCTGTTGCTTTTATTTTGGTAAATTAACATATTCAAATATTAGGTTTATCTCACCATTGAAAATAAAATGAAATGAAAAATTATTTAAAAAATAAAAACATTGCATTATTTTAATTTTTAGAATTTTATAGTCTTATAGGGAGAAATTCTTTGTTAATACTTAAATGAAATTAAATTTGATAATTTTTTTAATTGTCTCTATTATCATAATACAATTTGTACAAAATATAGTTATATGCTTGACCCAACATTGAAATTTGGGGTTGAAATTTATAATAGTCATCCACTAAAGCTATAATTTTAGTATATAAACATATTTCTTAAGAAAAAGCTAATGCAATGGACTCCAATATGAAGTTTTCCCACTCCTCTCAAAAGCAATATGGTTGACCCATCATTGAACCTTGGGATTATTATTTTTAATGTTCATCCACTAAAGTTTATTTTATACAAATGAGTCTATTACTTGTATTTTTGTTTAATTAACATATTTAAATATTATGTTTTTCTCACCATTCAATTGCAATGACATTAGCAATAAATTTAAAAATGAAAACATTGTACTTTTTCAATTTTTAGAATTCTAAAGTCGTATAAGGATGAATGCATTGTTAATAATTAGTTGAATTTAAATTTTGTAATTTTTTTAATTGTCTCCTTTGCTACAATGCAATTTGAAATGATTTGTATAATTTTAGTCTACAAACATATTACGTAGGAAGACATAAGTACAATGGACTCTAATAAGAAGATTTCCCTTTCCTCTAAAAAGCAATATACTAGATCTAACATTGAAATTTAGGATTGCTATTTTTAGTATTCATCCACTAAAGTTTATTTTATACAATTGAGACGATTGCTTGAATTTTTGTTCAATTAACATATTCAAATATAATATTTTTCTCACCATTGAAATGTAATGGCATTAGCAATAAATTCAAAAATCAAAACATTGCACCTTTTCAATTTTTAGAATTCTAAAGTCTTATAGGGATAAATGCGTTGCTAAAAATCAACTAAATTTAACTTTTGTAATTTTTTTAATTGTCTCCTTTGTGACAATGCTAGAAGAAATGATTTATATAATTTTAATGTACAAACATATTTCTTAAGAAAAAGTTAATGTAATGGACTCTAATAAGAAATTTCCCCATTCCCCTCAAGAGTAATGTGGTTGACCTATCATTAAACCTTCGGATTATTATTTTTAATATTGATCCACTAAAGTATATTTTATACAAATGAGTCCATTACTTGTATTTTTGTTCAATTAACATATTCAAATATTATGTTTTTCTCACCATTTAATTGCAATGACATTAGCAATAAATTTAAAAATGAAAACATTGTACTTTTTCAATTTTTAGAATTCTAAAGTCCAATAGGGATAAATGCATTGTTAATAATTAGTTGAATTTATATTTTGTAATTTTTTAATTGTCTCTTTTGTCACAATGCTATTTGAAATCTTTTATATAATCTTAGTCTAAAAATATACTACTTAAGAAAAAGCAAATGCAATGAACTCTAATAAGAAGTTTCCCCACACCCCTCTAGAGTAATATGGTTGACCCAACATTGAAGCTTGACATCATTATTTATAATATTCATCCACAAATGTGTATTTTATACAATTGAGTCCATTATAGGAATGTTTATTCAACTAACATATTCAAATATTATGTTTTTCTCACCATTCATAATGCAGTGGCATTAACAATAAATTTAAATATCAAAACATTGCATTTTTTCAACTTTTAGAATATTAAAGTCATAGAGGGATTAATGCATTATTAATAATTAGTTGAATTTAAATTTTGTAATTTTTTTAATCGTCTTCTTTGCAACAATGCTATTTGAAATGATTTATATAATTTTAGTCTAAAAATATACTACTGAAGAAAAAGCAAATACAATCAACTTTAATAAGAAGTTTCCCCACTCCCTTCAAAAGCAAAATGGTTAACCCAACATTGAAACTTGGGATTGCTATTTAGAATATTCGTCCACTAAAGTCTATTTTATACAATTGAGTCCATTACTTGTAATTTTGTTCAATTAACATATTCAAATATTATATTTTTCTCACCATTCAAATGCAATGACATTAGCAATAAATTTAAAAATCAAAACATTTCACTTTTTCAATTTTTAGAATTCTAAAGTCTTATAGGGATAAATGCATTGTTAATAACCAGTTAAATTTAAATTTTATAATTTTTTTAACTATCTCCTTTGCCATAATGCTATTTGAAATGATTTATATAATTTTAGTTTAAAAATATACTACTTAAGAAAAAGCAAATGCAATGGACTTTAATAAGAAGTTTCCTCACTCCCCTCAAGAGTAATATGGTTGACCTGACATTGAAGTTGGGGATTGTTATTTATAATAATCATCAATTAAGGTGTATTTTATACAACTAAGTCCATAACTTGTATTTTTGTTCAATGAACATATTCTAATATTATGTTTTTCTCACCATTCAAATGTAATGGTATTAACAATAAATTTAAATTTCAAAACATTACATTTTTTCAACTTTTAGAATTTTAAAGTCTTATAAGGATAAATACATTGTTAAGAATTAGTTGAATTTAAATTTTGTATTTTTTTTAATTGTCTCCTTTGGCATAATGCAATTTGAAATCATTTGTATAATTTTAGTCTACAAACATATTACTTAAGAAAAAGCAAATACAATGGACTCTAATAAGAAGATTCCCCAACATTGAAGCTTAGGATTGCTATTTTTAATATTTATCCACTAAAGTGTATTTTATATAGTTGAGTCCAATACTTGTATTTTTGATCAATTATTATGTTCTTCTCACCATTGAAATGCAATGACATTAGCAATAAATTTAAAAATCAAAACATTGCACTTTTTCAAGTTTTAGAATTCTAAAGTCCTATAGGAATAAATGCATTGTTAATAATCAGTTCAATTCAACTTTTGTAATTTTTTTAATTGTCTCCTTTGTGACAATGCTATTTGAAATGATTTATATAATTTTAGTCTACAAACATATAACTTAAGAAGACACAAATACAATGGACTCAAATAAGAAGATTCCCTACTCCTCTCAAGAGCAATATGTTAGACCTAACATTAAAGTTTGGGATTGCTATTTTTAATATTCACCCACTAAAGTGTATTTTATACAATTGAGACCATTACTTGAATTTTTGTTCAATCACCATATTCAAATATTATGTTTTTCTCACCATTCAAATGCAATGACATTAGTAATAAATTCAAAAATCAAAACATTGCACATTTTCAATTTTTAGAATTCTAAAGTCCTATAGGGATAAATGCATTGTTAATAATCAGTTGAATTTATATATTGTAATTTTTTTAATTCTCTCCTTTGTGACAGTGTTATATGAAATGATTTATATAATTTTAATCTACAAACATATTATTACTTAAGAGAAAGTTAATGCAATAGACTCTAATAAAAAGTTTCCCAAATCCCTTTAAGAGCAATATGGTTGACCCAACATTAAAACTTGGGATTGTTATTTATAACATTCATCTACTAAAGTGTATTTTATACAATTAAGTCCATTACTTGTATTTTTATTCAATCAACATATCCAAATATTATATTTTTCTCACCATTCAAATGCAATGCCACTAGCAATAATTTTAAACATCAAAACATTGCCCTTTTTCAATTTTTAGAATTTTAAAATCATATAGGGATAAATGCATTGTTAAAAATCAGTTGAATTTAATTTTTTTAATTGTTTTTAATCTCTCTTTTGCCATAATGCAATTTGAAATGATTTATATAATTTTAGTCTACAAATGTATCATTTAAGAAAAAGCAAATACAATACACTCTAATAAGAAGATTCCCGAATCCCCTCAAGTGTAATATGCCTGACCCAACATTGAAATTTGGGATTACTGTTTTTAATATTCATCCACTAAAGTATATTTTAAACAATTGAGTCCATTACTTGTATTTTTGTTAACATATTGAAATGTTATGTTTCCCACCATTCAAAATGCAATGACATTAACAATAAATTTAAAAATCAAAACATTGTATTTTTTCAACTTTTAGAATTTTAAAATCTTATAGGAATTAATGCATTTTTAATAATCAGTTGAGTTTAAATTTTGTAATTTTTTTAATTGTCTCCTTTGACACAATGTTATTTGAAATAATTTATATAACTTTAGTCTACAAACATATCACTTAAGATGAGCAAATACAATGGATTCTAATACGAAGATTCCCTACTCCCCTTAAGTGTAATATACTTGACCCAACATTAAAACTTGGGATTGTTATTTTTAACATTCATCCACTAAAGTGTATTTTATACAATTGAGTCCATTACCTGTATTTTTGTTCAACTAACATATTCAAATATTCTGTTTTTCTCACCATTCATAATGCAGTGACATTGACAATAAATTTAAAAATTAAAACATTGCATTTTTTCAACTTTTAGAATTTTAAAGTCATGTAGGGATTAATGCATTGTCAATAATCAGTTGAATTTAAATTTTGTAATTTTTTTAATCGTCTCCTTTGTGGAAATGCTATTTGAAATGATTTATATAATTTTAATATAAAAATACTTAAGAAAAAGCAAATGCAATGAACTCTAATAAGAAGTTTCCCCATTCCCCTCAAGGGCAAAATGGTTGATGCAACATTGAGGCTTGGGATTGCTATTTATATTATTTGTCCACTAAAGTCTATTTTATACAATTGAGTCCATTACTTGTATTTTTGTTCAATTAACATATTCAAATATTATGGTTTCTCACCATTCAAATGCAATGACAGTAGCATTAAATTTAAAAATCAAAACACTGTACTTTTTCAACTTTTAGAATTTTAATGTCTTATAGGGATTAATGCATTCTTAATAATCATTTGAATTTTACTTTTATAATTTTTTTAATTGTCTCCTTTGTGACAATGCTACTTGAAATGATTTATATAATTTTAGTCTAAAAATATGTTACTTAAGAAAAAACAAATGCAATGGACTCTAAGAAGAAGTTTCCCTACTCACCTTAAGAGCAAAATGGTTAACCCAACATTGAAGTTTGGGATTGCTATTTATAATATTCATCCACTGAAGTGTAATATGCTTGACTGAACATTGAAGCTTGGGATTACTATTTATAATATTCATCCACTAAAGTGTATTTTATACAATTGAGTATAATACTATAATGTTTGTTCAACTAACATATTCAAATATTATGTTTTTCTCACCATTCAAATGTTATGACATTAACAATAAATTTAAAAATCAAAACATTGCATTTTTTCAACTTTTAGAATTTTAATGTCATATAAGGATAAATGCATTGTTAATAATTAGTTGAATTTAAATTTTGTAATTTTTTTAATTCTCTCTTTTGCCACAATGCAATTTGAAATGATTTATTTAATTTTAGTCTAAAAATATACTACTTAAGAAAAAGCAAATGAAATGGACTTTAATAAGAAATTTCCCTACTCCCCTCAAGAGCAAAATGGATTGCTATTTTTAATATTCATCCACTAAAGTTTATTTTAAAGAATTGAGTCCATTACTTGTATTTTTGTTCAATTAACATATTGAAATATTATGTTTTTCCCACTATTCAAAATACAATGGCTTTAACAATAAATTTAAAAATCAAAACATTGTATTTTTTCAACTTTTAGAACTTTAAAGTCTTATAGGGATTAATGCATTTGTTAATAATCAGTTGAATTTAAATTTTGAATTTTTTTTAATTGTCTCCTTTGACACAATGCTATTTGAAATAATTTATATAATTTTAGTCTACAAACATATCACTTAAGAAAAGCAAATGCAATGGATTCTAATAAGAAATTTCCCTACCCCCTTTAAAAGCAATATGATTGACCCAACATTAAAGTTTAGGATTGTTATTTATAATATTCATCAACTAAGGTGTATTTTATTCAATTGAGTCCATTACTTGTATTTTTGTTCAACTAAAATATTCAAATACGATGTGTTTCTCACCATTCAAATGCAATGACATGAACAATAAATTTAAAAATGAAAAGATTTCACTTTTTCAATTTTTAGAATTTTAAAGACCTTTAGGGATAAATAAATTCTTAATAATCAGTTAAATTTAAATTGGGTACTTTTCTTCATTGTCTCCATTGCGACAATGCTATTTGAAATGATGTATATAATTTTTGTCTAAAAATATATTACTTAAGAAAAAGTAAATGCAATGGACTTTAATAAGAAGATTCCTTATTCCCCTCAAGTGCAATATGTTTGACCTAACATTAAAGTTTGGGATTGTTATTTATAATATTTATCCACTAAAGTGTATTTTATATAATTAAGTCCATTACTTTTATTTTTGTCCAATTAACATATTAAATTATGACGTTTTTCTCATCATTCAAATGTATTGCCATTAACAATAAATTTAAAAATAAAAACATTGTAGTTTTTCAAATTTTAGAATTATAAAGTCATATAGGTATAAATGCATTATTAATAATCATTTGAATTTAAATTTTGCAATTTTTTTAATTATCTTCTTTGCGACAATACTATTTGAAATGATTTATATAATTTTAGTTTTAAAATATGATACTTAAGAAAAAGCAAATGCAATGGACTCTCACAAGAAGTTTCCCTAATCCCTTTAAGAGCAATATGCTTGACACAACATTAAATTTTGGGATTGCTATTTATAATATTCATCCATTAACATATATTTTATATTATTAAGTCCATTACTTGTATTTTTGTTCAACTAACATATTCAAATATCATGTTTTTCTTTACCATTCAAAATGCAATGACATTAACAATAAATTTAAAAATCAAAATATTGTATTTTTTCAATTTTTAGAATTGTAAAGTCATAGGGATAAATGCAATGTTAATAATCAGTTGAATTTAACTTTTGTAATTTTTTTAATTGTCTCCTTTGCCACAATATAATTTGAAATGATTTATATAATTTTACTCTACAAACATATTACTTAAGAAAAGTAAATGAAATGGATTCTAATAAGAAATTTCCCCACCCCTTTCAAGAGCAATATGATTAACCCAAGATTGAAGTTTAGGATTTTTCTTTATAATATTCATCCACTATGGTGTATTTTGTATAATTGAGTCCATTACTTGTATTTTTGTTCAACTAAAATATTCAAATATTATGTGTTTCTTACCATTCAAATGCAATGACATGAACAATAAATTTAAAAATGAAAAGATTTCACTTTTTCAATTTTTAGAATTTTAAAGACCTTTAAGGATAAATAAATTCTTAATAATCAGTTAAATTTAAATTGGGTACTTTTCTTCATTGTCTCCATTGCGACAATGCTATTTGAAATGATGTATATAATTTTTGTCTAAAAATATACTACTTAAGAAAAAGTAAATGCAATGGACTCTAATAAGAAGATTCCCTGCTCCCTTCAAGTGCAATATGTTTAACCTAACATTGAAGTTTGGGATTGTTATTTATAATATTTATCCATTAAAGTGTATTTTATATAATTAAGTCCATTGCTTTTATTTTTGTCCAATTAACATATTAAAATATGGCGTTTTTCTCACCATTCAAATGTATTGCATTAACAATAAATTTAAGAGTAAAAACATTGCAGTTTTTCAAATTTTAGAATTATAAAGTCATATAGGTATAAATACATTCTTAATAATCAGTTGAATTTAAATTTTGTAATTTTTTTAATTGTCTCCTTTGCCACAATACAATTTGAAATGATTTATATAACTTTAGCCAAGAAACATATTCCTTAAGAAAAAGCAAATGCAATGGATTCTAATAAGAAGTTGCCCTACCCCCCTCAAGAGCAATATTATTAACCCAACATTGAAGTTTAGGATTGTTATTTATAATATTCATCTACAAAAGTATATTTTATAAAATTGAGTACATTACTTGTAATTTTGTTCAATTAATCTATTCAAATATTATGTTTTTCTTTACCATTCAAAATGCAATGGCATTAACAATAAATTTAAAAATCAAAAGATTTCATTTTTTCAACTTTTAGAATTTTAAAATCTTATAGGGACAAATGCAATGTTAATAATCAGTTAAATTTAAATTTTGTAATTTTTTTTAATTGTCTCCTTTGCCATAATGCAATTTGAAATGATTTATATAATTCTAGTCTACAAACATATTACTTAAGAAAAAGCAAATTCAATGGACTTTAATAAGATATTTTGTCACTACCCTCTAAAGACATATGCTTGACCCAACATTGAAACTTAGGATTACTATTTATAATATTCATCCACTAAAGTGTATGTTTTACAATTCAATCCATTACTTGCATTTTTGTTTAATTAACATATTCAAATATATGTTTTTTTCACCATTCAAATGCAATGACATTTACAATAAATTTAAAAATCAAAATATTGCAATTTTTTAATTTTGAGAATTTTAAAGTCGTATAGGGATAAATGCATTGTTAAGAATCAGTTTAATTTAACTTTTGCAATTTTTTTAATTGTCTCATTTGCGACAATGCTATTTGAAATGATTTATTTAATTTTTGTCTAAATATATATTGCTTGAGAAAAACCAAATGGAATGGGCTCTAATAAGAAGTTTCTCGACTCTCCTTAAGAGTAATATACTTGACACAACATTAAATCTTGGAATTGTTATTTATAAGATTCATCCACTAAAATGTATTTTATACAATTGAGTCTATTACCTATATTTTTGTTCAACGAATATATTCAAATATTATTTTTTCTCATCATTCAAATGTAATGTCATTAATAATAAATTTAAAAATCAAAACGTTGCATTTTTTCAATTTTTAGAATTTTAAATTCATGTAGAGATAAATGCATTATTAATAATTAGTTAAATTTAAATTTTCTAAGTTCTTTAATTGTCTCCTTTGCCACAATGCAATTTGAAATGATTTATATAATTTTAGTCTACAAACATATTACTTAAGAGAAAGCAAATGCAATGGACTCTTATAAGAAGTTTTCCTACTTCCCTCTAGAGATATATGCTCAAGCAAGCATTGATGCTTGGGGTTATTATTTATAATATTTATCCGTTAAAGTGTATTTTGTACAACTATGTCCATTACTTGAATTTTTGTTCAATTACTATATTCAAATAATATGTTTTTCTCACAATTCAATTACAATGGCATTTACAATAAATTTAAAAATCAAAACATTGCACTTTTTCAATTTTTAAAATTTTGAAGTCCTATTGGGTAAATGCATTGTTAATAATCAGTTAATTTAAATTTTGTAATTTGTTTAAATGTCTCCTTTGCCACACTACAATTTGAAATGGTTTGTATAATTTTAGTCTACAAACATATTGTTTAAGAAAAAACAAATGCAATGGACTGTAATAAGAAGTTTCCCACTCCCCTCAAGAGTAATATGCTTGACCCAACTTAGAAATTGGGGATTGCTATTTATAATATTCATCTACTAAAGTGTATTTTATACAATTGAGTCCATTACATGTATTTTTGTTCAATTAACATATTCAAATATTACATTTTTCTTAGCCTTTAAATGTAATGCCATTAACAATAAATTTAAAAATCAAAACATTGCATTTTTCCAATTTTTAGAATTTTAAAGTCTTGTAAGGATAAATGTATTGTTAATAATTAGTTGAATTTAAATTTTTTAAGTATTTTAATTGTCTCCTTTGCCTCAATGCAATTTGAAATGATTTATATAATTTTAGTCTACAAACATATTGCTTAAGAAAAGTAAATGCAATGGATTTTAATATGAAGTTTTCCTA
Organism: Bruguiera hainesii; assembly: GCA_023213295.1. Lineage (NCBI taxonomy): Eukaryota > Viridiplantae > Streptophyta > Magnoliopsida > Malpighiales > Rhizophoraceae > Bruguiera > Bruguiera hainesii. Next base: position 5,199,521 of record JAHOYR010000006.1, read on the forward strand.
CTTCCCTCTAGAGATATATGCTTGGCCAAGCATTGATGCTTAAGATTGTTATTTATAATATTTATCCACTAAAGTGTATTTTGTACAATTGTGTCCATTACTTGAATTTTTGTTCAATTACCATATTCAAATATTATGTTTTTCTCACAATTCAATTGTAGTGGCATTTACAATAACTTTAAAAATCAAAACATTGCACTTCTTTAATTTTTAGAATTTTAAAGTCCTATTGGGTAAATGCATTGTTAATAATTACTTAATTTAAATTTTGTAATTTGTTTAAATGTCCCCTTTTCCACACTGCAATTTGAAATGGTTCGTATAATTTTATTCTACAAACATATTGCTTAAGAAAAAGCAAATGCAATGGACTCTAAAAAGAACTTTCCCCACTCTCTACAAGAGCAATATGCTTGACCCAACATTAAAGCTTAGGATTGCTATTTATAAAATTCGTCCACTAAAGTGTATTTTATACAATTAAGTCCATTACTTGTATTTTTCATTAATTAACATATTAAAATATGACATTTTTCTCACCATTCAAATGTCTTGCCATTAACAACAAATTTAAAAATGAAAACATTACAATTTTTTGATTTTTAAAATTTTAAAGTCTTATAGGGACAAATGTATTATTAATCATCAATTAAATTTGAATTTTGTAATTTTTTTAATTGTCCCCTTTGCCATAATTCCATTTGAAATGATTTATATAATTATTGTCTACAAACATATTACTTAAAAAAAAGCAAATGCAATGGACTCCAATAAGAAGATTTTCCATTACGCTCTTGAGATATATGTTTGACCCAACATTGAAACTTGAGATTGCTATTTATCCACTAAAGTGTATTTTATACAATTGAGTTCATTACATGTATTTTTGTTCAATTAACATATTCAAATATTACGTTGTCTCACCATTCAAATGTCATTGCATTAACAATAAATTTAAAAATCCAAAAGTTGCACTTTTTCAATTTTTAGAATTTCAAAGTCCTATAGGGATAAATGCATTATTAATAATCAGTTGAATTTAAATTTTTTAATTTTTTTTATTGTCTTTGTTGCCACAATGCAATTTGAAATGATTTATATAATTTTAGTCTAAAAACATATTACTTAGGAAAAAGCAAATGCAGTGGACTATAATAAGATGTTTCCTCACTCCCCTCAAGACCAATACGCTTAACCCACCATTAAAGATTGGAATTATTATTTATAATATTCATCCACTAAAGTGTATTTTATACAATTGAGTCCATTACCTATATTTTTGTTCAATTAACATATTAAAAAATTATGTTTTTCTCATTATTCAAATGCAATCGCATTAACAAGAAATTTAAAAATCAAAATATTGTGCTTTTTACATTTTAAGAATTTTAAAGTCCTATAGGGATAAATGCATTGTTAATAATCAGTTGAATTTAAATTTTGTAATTTTTTTTATTATCTTTATTGCCACAAAGCAATTTGAAATGATTTATATAATTTTAGTCTAGAAACATATTACTTAAGAAAAAGCAAATGCAATGGACTTTAATAAGCAGTTTCCCACTCCCCTCAAGAGCAATAAGCTTGATCCAACATTGACACTTCAGTTTTCTATTTATAAGTGTATTTTATACAATTAAGTCATTACCTGTATTTTTATTCAATTAACATATCCAAATATTATATTTTTCTCGTCATTCAAATGCAATAGCATTAATGATAAATTTAAAAATAAAAACATTGTACTTTTTCAATTTTTAGAATTTTGAGATCCTATAAGGATAAATGCATTCTTAATATTCTTAATAATCAATTGAATTTAAATTTTGTGATTTTTTTAATTGTCTCTTTTTCCACACCACAATTTGAAATGATTTGTATAATTTTATTCTGCAAATATATTACTTAACAAAAAAAAAAATGCAATGGACACTAATAATAAGTTTCCCCACTCTCCTTAAGAGCAATATACTTGACATAACATTGAATATTAGGATTGTTATTTATAATATTCATCCACTAAAGTGAATTTTATATAATTCAGTCCATTACTTGAATTTTTGTTCAATTAACATATTCAAATATTATGTTTTTCTCACCCTTTAAATGTAATGGCATTTACAAAAAATTTAAAAATCAAAATGTTACAATTTTTCAATTTTTAGAATTTAAAGTTTTATAAGGATAAATGCATTATTAATAATGAGTTGAATTTAACTTTTGCATTTTTTTTAATTGTCTCTTTTGCAGTAATGCTATTTGGAATGATTTATATAACTTTAGTCTAAAAATATATTACTTAAGAAAAACCAAATGCAATAGACTCTGAAAAGAAGTTTCCCCGCTTCCCTCAAGAGCAATATGCTTTATTTGACATTTAAGTTTGCGATTAATATTTATAATATTCATCCGCTAAAGTGTATTTTATACAATTGAGTCCATTACATGTATTTTTGTTCAATTAACATATTTAAATATTACATTTTTCTCATCATTCAAATGTAATGCCATTAATAATAAATTTAAAAAACAAAACATTGAATTTTTTCAATTTTTAGAATTTTAAAGTCTTATAAGGATAAATGTATTGTTAATAATTAGTTGAATTTAAATTTTCTAAGTTTTTTTTTATCACCTTTGCCACAATGCAATTTGAAATGATTGATATGATTTTAGTCTAGAAGCATATTACTTGAAAAAAGGCAAATACAATCGACTATAATAAGAAGTTTCCCTACTCCCTTCAAGAGCAATATGTTTAACCCAACATTGAGGCTTGGGTTGTTACTTATGATATTCATCCACAAAAGTGTATTTTATTCAATTGAATCCATTACATGTATTTTGTTCAATTAACATATTCAAATATTATGTTTTTCTCAGCATTTAAATGTAATGCCATTAACAACAAATTTAAAAATCAAAATATTGCAATTTTTCAATTTTTAGAATTTTAAATTTTTATAGGGATAAATGCATTGTTAATAATTAGGTGAATTTAAATTTTCTAATTTTTTAATTATCTCCTTTGCCACAATGCAATTTGAAATGATTTATATAATTTTAGTCTACAAGCATATTACATAAGAAAAAGCAAATACAATAGACTCTAATAAGATGTTTCCCCACTCTCCTTAAGAGCAATATGCTTGACCCAACATTGAAGTTTAGGATTGCTATTGATAATATTCATCCACTAAAGTGTATTTTATACAATTGAGTCCATTACATGTATTTTTGTTCAATTAACATATTCAAATATAACATTTTTGTCAACATTCAAATGTAATGCCATTAACAATAAATTTAAAAATCAAAACATTTCATTTTTTCAATTTTTTGAATTTTAAGGTCTTATAGGGACAAATGTATTCTTAATAATTAGTTGAATTTATATTTTGTAATTTTGTTAAATGTCTCCTTTGCCATATTGCAATTTGAAGTGATTTATATAATTTTAGTCTGCAAACATATTGCTTAAGAAAAAGCAAATATAATAAACTCTGACAAGAAGTTTTCACACTTCCCTCTAGAGATATATACTTAGCCAAGCATTGATGCTTGAGATTCTTATTTATAATATTCATCGACTAAAGTGCATTTTATACAATTGAGTTGATTACTTGTATTTTTGTTCAATTACCACATTCAAATATTATGTTTCTTTCACAATTTGAATACAATGGAATTTACAATAAATTTAAAAATCCAAACATTGCACTTTTTCAATTTTTATAATTTTAAAATCCTATTGGGTAAATGCAATGTTAATGATCAATTAATTTAAATTTTGTAATTTGCTTAAATGTCTCCTTTGCCACACTACAATTTGAAGTGATTTATATAATTTTAGTCTACAAACATATTGCTTAAGAAAAAGCAAATACAATGGACTCTAATAAGAAGTTTCTCTACTCCCCTTAAAAGCAATATGCTTCACCCAACATTGAAACTTGAGATTTATATTTATAATATTCATTCACTAAAGTGTATTTTGTATAATTGAGTCCATTGCATGTATATTTGTTCAATTAACATATTCAAATATTACACTTTTATCACTATTCAAATATAATGCCATTAACAAAAAATTTAAAAATCAAAAAATTGCAATTTTTCAATTTTTAAAATTTTAAATTCTTATAAGGATAAATGCATTGTTAAAAATTAGTTGAATTTAAATTTTCTAATTTTTTTAATTGTCTCTTTTGCCACAATGCAATTTGAAATGATTTATATAATTTTAGTCTTCAAACATATTACATAAGAAAAAGCAAATACAATGGACTATAATAAGAAGTATTCCCACTCCCTTCAAGAGCAATATGCTTGACCTAACATTGAAACTTGGGATTACTATTTATAATTTTCATCCACAAAAGTGTATTTTATACTATTGAGTCCATTACTTGTATTTTTGTTCAATTAACATATTCAAATGTTTTATTTTTCTCACCATTCAAATGCAATGGCATTAATAATAAATTTAAGAATCAAAACATCACACTTTTTTAATTTTTAGAATTTTAAAGTCATATAGGGATAAATGCATTGTTAATAATTAATTGAATTTAAAATTTGTAATTTTTTTAATTATCTCCTTTTCTATAATGCAATTTGAAATAATTTATATAATTTAGTTCTAAAAACATATTACATAAGAAAAAGCAAATGTAATGGACTCTAATAAGAAGTATCCCCACTCCCTTCAAGACCAATATGCTTAACCCAACATTGAAGTTTGGGATTGCTATTTATAATTTTCATTCACAAAAGTGTATTTTATACTATTAAATCTATTACTTGTATTTTTATTCAATTAACATATTCAAATATTATGTTTTTCTCACCATTCAAATGCAATGGACTCTAACAAGAAGTTTTCCCACTTCCCTTTAAAGAGATGCTTGGCCAAGCATTGAAGCTTGGGATTATTATCTATAATATTCATCCATTAAAGTGTATTTTATACAATTCAGTCCATTAATTGAGTTTTTGTTCAATTACCATATTTAAATATTATGTTTTTCTCACAATTCAAATGCAATGGCATTTACAATAAATTTAAAAATCAAAACATTGCACTTTTTCAAGTTTTAGAATTTTAAAGTCCTATAAGGTAAATACAATGTTCATAATTAGTTAATTTAACTTTTGTAATTTTTTTAATTGTCTCCTTTGCCATACTGCAACTTGAAATGATTTGTATAATTTTAGTCTACAAACATATTACTTAAGAAAAAACAAATGCAATAGACTTTAATGAGAAATTTCCCCACACTCCTCAAGAGCGATATGCTTGACCCAACATTGAGGCTTGAGATTTTTATTTATAATATTCATCTAATAAGGTGTATTTTAAACAATTGAGTCCATTATATGTATTTTTATTCAACAAACATGTTCAAATATTACATTTTTGTCACCATTCAAATGTAATGCTATTAACAATAAATTTAAAAATCAAAACATTGCATTTTTTCAATTTTTTGAATTTCAAGGTCTTATAAGGACAAATGCATTGTTAATAATTAGTTGAATTTAAATTTTGTAATTTTTTAAATTGTCTCCTTTGTGACAATCCTATTTGAAATGATTTATATAATTTTAGTCTAAAAATATATTACTTAAGAAAAAGTAAATGCAAGGAACTATAATAAGAAGTTTTGCCACTGCCCTCTAGTAATATATGCTTGATCCAACATTGAAACTTGGGATTACTATTTTTAATATTCATCCATTAAAGTTTATTACATACTATTAAGTCTATTACCTGTATTTTTGTTCAATTAACATATTCAAATATTATATTTTTCTCACCATTCAAATGTAATGGAATTAACAATAAATTTAAAATTCAAAACATTGCAATTTTTCAATTTTTATAATTTTAAATTTTTATAGGGATAAAAGCATTATTAATAATTAGTTGAATTTAACATTTGTAATCTTTTTAATTATCTCCTTTCCAACAATGCTATTTGAAATGATCTATATAATTTTTGTCCAAAAATATATTACTTAAGAAAAAACAAATGAAATGGAGTCTAATAAAATGTTTCCCCACTCCCCTCAAGAGCAATATGTTTGACCCAACATTGAATCTTGATATTGCTATTTGTAATATTCATCCACTAAAGTTTATTTTATACAATTGAGTCCATTATATATATTTTTGTTCAATTAACATATTCAAATAGTATGTTTTTCTCAACATTCAAATGTAATGCTATTAACAATAAATTTAAAAATTAAAACATTGAATTTTTTCAATTTTTCAAATTTAAAGTCTTATATGGACAAATGCATTATTAATAATCAATTGAATTTAAATTTTACAATTTTTTAATAGTCTCCTTTACAGCAATCTCATGTGAAATGACTTACATAATTTTAGTTCAAAAATATATTACTTAAGAAAAAGCAAATGTAAGGAACTTTAATAAGAACTTTTGCCACTACCCTTTAGTGATATATGCTTGACCCAATATTGAAATTTGGGATTGTTATTTTTAATATTTATCCACTAAAGTTTATTACATACAATTAAGTCCATTACCAGTATTTTTATTCAATTAACATATTCAAATATTATATTTTTCTCACCATTCAAATGTAATGACAATAACAATAAATTTAAAATTCAAAACATTGCAATTTTTCAATTTTTATAATTTTAAATTTTATAAGGATAAAAGTATTGTTAATAATTAGTTGAATTTAACTTTTGTAATTTTTTTAATTGTCTCCTTTATGACTATGCTATTTGAAATGATCTATATAATTTTTGTTTAAAAATATATTACTTAAGAAAAAGCAAATGAAATGGACTCATAAGAAGTTTTCCCACTCTCCTTAAGAGCAATATGCTTGATCTAACATTGAAACTTGGGATTGCTATTTATAATATTGATTCACTAAAGTGTATTTTATACAATTGAGTTCATTACATATATTTTTGTTGAATTAACATATTCAAATATTACATTTTTCTCAGCATTCAAATGTAATGTCATTAACAATAAATTTAAAAATCAAAACATTGCATTTTTTCAATTTTTAGATTTTAAAGTCTTATAAGGACAAATTCATTGTTAATAATCAATTTAATTTAAATTTTGTAATTATTTTAATTATCTCATTTGTCACAATGTAATTTTGAAATGATTTATATAATTTTAGTCTACAAACATATTACTTAAGAAAAAGTAAATACAATAAACTCTAATAAGAAATTTTTCTACTTCCCTCTAGAGATATATGCTTGCCCAAGCATTAAAGCTTGGGATTGTTATATATGATATTCATCTATTAAAGTGTATTTTATACAATTGAGTCCAATACTTGAATTTTTGTTCAATTACCTTATTCGAATATTATGTTTTTCTCACAATTTAAATGCAATGACATTTACAATAAATTTAAAAATCAAAACATTGCACATTTTCAATTTTTAAAATTTTAAAGGCCTATAGGGTAAATGCAATATTAATAATCAGTTAATTTAACTTTTGCAATTTTTTTAATTGTTTCCTTTGCCATGCTGCATTTTGAAATGACTTATATAATTTTAATCTGCAAACATATTACTTAACAAAAGGCAAATTAAATGCACTCTAATTTTATATAATTACATCCATTGCTTGTATTTTTGTTCAATTAACATAATCAAATATTATGTTTTTCTCACCATTCAAATGTAATGCCATTAACAATAAATTTAAAATTCAAAATGTTGCAATTTTTCAATTTTTAAAATTTTAAATTCTTATATGGATAAATGCATTATTATTAATCAGTTGAATTTAACTTTTGTAATTTTTTTAATTGTCTCCTTAGAGATAATGCTATTTGAAATAATTTATATAATTTTAGTCTAAAAATATATTACTTAAGAAAAAGCAAATGCAATTGACTCTAATAATAAGTTTCTGCACTCCCCTCAAAAGCAATATGCTTAACTCAACATTAACACTTGGGATTGTTATTTATAATATAGATCCACAAAAATGTATTTTATACAATTAAGTACATTACATGTATTTTTGTTTAATTAACATATTCAAATATTATATTTTTCTCACCATTCAAATGCAATGACATTTACAATAAATTTAAAAATCAAAACATTGCACTTTTTCAATTTTTAGAATTTTAAAGTTCCATAGGGATAAATGCAATGTTAATAATCAGTTGAATTTAACTTTTGTAATTTTTTTAATTATCTTCTTTGCGACAATGCTATTTGAAATGATTTATATAATTTTTGTCTAAATATATATTACTTAAGAAAAAGCAAATGCAATGAACTCTAATAAGAAGTTTCACTATTCTCCTCAAGAGTAATATGCTTGACCCAACATTGATACTTGGGATTCTTATTTGTAATATAGATCCACAAAAATGTATTTTATACAATTGAGTCCATTACTTGTATTTTCTTTTGAATTAACATCTTCAAATATTATGTTTTTCTCAACACTCATATGTAATGTCATTAACAATAAATTTAAATATCAAAACATTGCATATTTTCAATTTTTAGAATTTAAAGTCTTATAGGGTCAAATGCATTGTTAATAATCAGTTGAATTTAAATTTTGTAATATTTTTAATTTTCTTCTGTGTAACAATACAATTTAAAATGATTTATATAATTTTAGTCCAGAAATATATTACTTAAGAAAAACCAAATGCAATGGACTCTAAAAAGAAGTTTTCCCACTTCCCTTTAGAGATATATACTTGGCCAAGTATTGAAGTATGAGATTGTTATTTATAATATTCATCCATTAAAGTATATTTTATACAATTGAGTCTATTTCCTGTATTTTTGATCAATTAATATCTTCAAATATTACGTATTTCTCACCATTGAAATGTAATGGTATTACCAATACATTTAAAATTCAAAACATTGCAATTTTTTAATTTTTACAATTTTAATTTCTTATAGGGATAAATGCAATGTTAATAATTAGTTGAATTTAACTTTTGTAATTTTTTTAATTGTCTCCTTTGCGACAATGCTATTTGAAATGATTTATATAATTTTTGTCTAAAAATATATTACTTAAGAAAAAACAAATTCAATAAAGTCTAATAAGAAGTTTCTCAACTTGCCTTAAGAGTAATATGCTTGATCCAATATTGATGCTTGGGATTGTTATTTATAATATAGATCCATAAAAATGTATTTTAAACAATTAAGTCCATTTCTTGTATTTTTGTTCAATTAGCATAATCAAATATTTTTTTTCTCGCCATTCAAATGTAATGCCATTAACAATAAATTTAAAATTTAAAATGTTGCAATTTTTCAATTTCCAGAATTTTAAATTCTTATAGGGATAAATGTATTATTATTAATTAGTTGAATTTAACTTTTGTAATTTTTTTAATTGTCTCCTTAGTGATAATGTTATTTGAAATAATTTATATAATTTTAGTCTAAAAATATATTACTTAAGAAAAAGCAAATGCAATTGAATCTAATAAGAAGTTCCCCTACTCCCTTCAAGAGCAATATGCTTGACTTAACATTCATACTTGGGATTGCCATTTATAATATAGATCCACAAAAATGTATTTTATACAGTTAAGTCCCTTACGTGTATTTTTGTTCAATTAACATATTTAAATATTATATTTTTCTCACCATTCCAATGCAATGACATTTACAATAAATTTAAAAATCAAAACATTGCACTTTTTCAATATTTAGAATTTTAAAGTCCTATAGAGATAAATGCAATGTTAATAATTAGTTGAATTTAACTTTTGTAGTTTTTTTAATTGTCTCCTTTGCGATAATGCTATTTGAAATGATTTATATAATTTTTGTCTAAAAATATATTAATTAAGAAAAAGCAAATGCAATGAACTCTAATAAGAAGCATCCCCACTCCCCTCAAGAGTAATATGCTTGACGCAACATTGATACTTGGAATTGTTATTTGTAATATGGATCCATAAAAATGTATTTTATACAATTGAGTTTATTATTTGTATTTTTTTTTTCAATCAACATCTTCAAATATTATGTTTTTCTCAACATTCATATATGATGTCATTAATAATAAATTTAAAAATCAAAACAGTGCATATTTTCAATTTTTAGAATTTAAAGTCTTGTAGGGACAAATGCATTATTAATAATCAATTGAATTTAAATTTTGTAATTTTTTTAATTGTCTTCTGTGCCACAATGCAATTTGAAATGATTTATATAATTTTAGTCTACAAACATATTACTTAAGAAAAACTAAATGCAATAAACTCTAAAAAGATGTTTTCTCACTTCCCTTTAAAGATGTTTGGCCAAGCATTGATGCTTGGGATTGTTATTTATAATATTCATCCATTGAAGTATATTTTATACAAGTGAGTCCATTACCTGTATTTTCGATCAATTAACATATTCAAATATTATATATTTCTCACCATTGAAATGTAATGACATTAAAAATAAATTTAAAATTCAAAACATTGTAGTGTTCAAATTTTTAGAATTTTAATTTCTTATAGGGATAAATGTATTATTAATAATTAGTTGAATTTAATTTTTGTAATTTTTTTAATTGTCTCCTTTGTAACAATGCTATTTGAAATGCTTTATATAATTTTTGTCTAAAAATATATTACTTAAAAAAAAAAAGCAAATGCAATAGAGTGTAATAAGAAGTTTCCTGACTCTCCTCAAGAGCAATATGGTTGACCCAATATTGATGTTTAGGATTGTTATTTATAATATAGATCCATAAAAATGTATTTTATAGAATTAAGTCCATTACTTGTATTTTTGTTCAATTAACATAATCAAATATTACGTTTTTCTCACCATTCAAATGTAATGCCATTAATAATAAATTTAAAATTCAAAACGTTGCAATTTTTCAATTTCTAGAATTTTAAATTCTTATAAGGATAAATGTATTATTATTAATCAGTTGAATTTAACTTTTGTAATTTTTTTAATTGTCTCTTTAGTGATAATGCTATTTGAAATAATTTATATAATTTTAATCTAACAATATATTACTTAAGAAAAAGCAAATACAATTGACTCTAATAAGAAGTTCCCTTACTCCCCTTAAGAGCAATATGCTTGACTTAACATTCATACTTGGGATTACTATTTATAATATAGATCTATAAAAATGTATTTTATACAATTAAGTCCCTTACGTGTATTTTTGTTCAATTAACATATTCAAATATTATGTTTTTCTCATCATTCAAATGCAATGACATTTACAATAAATTTAAAAATCAAAACATTGTACTTTTTCAATGTGTAGAATTTTAAAGTCCTATAGGGATAAATGCAATATTAATAATTAGTTACGTTTAACTTTTGTAATTTTTTTAATTGTCTCCTTTGTGATAATGCTATTTGAAATGATTTATATAATTTTTGTCTAAAAATATATTACTTAAGAAAAACAAATGCAATAGAGTCTAATAAGAACGCCTCAAAAGCAATATGCTTGACCCAATATTGATCCTTAAGATTGTTATTTATAATATAGATCCATAAAAATGTATTTTATACAATTAAGTCCATTACTTGTATTTTTATTCAATTAACATAATCAAATATTATATTTTTCTCACCATTCAAATGTAATGCCATTAATAATAAATTTAAAATTCAAAATGTTACAATTTTTCAATTTCTAGAATTTTAAATTTATATAGAGATAAATGCATTATTATTAATCAGTTGAATTTAACTTTTACAATTTTTTTAATTGTCTCCTTAGTGATAATGCTATTTGAAATAATTTATATAATTTTAATCTAAAAATACATTACTTAAGAAAAAACAAATGCAATTTACTCTAATAAGAAGTTTCCTAATTTCCCTCAAAAAGAATATGCTTGACCCAACATTGATGCTTGAGATTGCTATTTATAATATAAATCTACAAAAATGTATTTTATAAAATTAAGTGCATTATATGTATTTTTTATCAATTTTAAAATCTTATAGGAATAAATGCAATGTTAATAATTTGTTGATTTTAAATTTTGGAATTTTTTTTAATTGTCTCCTTTGCCACAATGCAATTTGAAATGATTTATGTAATTTTAGTCAACAAACATAGAACTTGAGAAAAAGCAAATACAATGGACTCTAATGAGAAGCTTCCCTACCCCTAAAAAGCAATATGCTTGATCCAACATTATAACTTGTGATTGCTATTTATAATATTCATCCATAAAAGTGTATTAAAAAATTTATAATATTCATTCAAATGCAATGGCATTTACAATAAATTTAAAAATCAAAACATTGTACTTTTTCAATGTGTAGAATTTTAAAGTCCTATAGGGATAAATGCAATATTAATAATTAGTTACGTTTAACTTTTGTAATTTTTTTAATTGTCTCCTTTGTGATAATGCTATTTGAAATGATTTATATAATTTTTGTCTAAAAATATATTACTTAAGAAAAACAAATGCAATAGAGTCTAATAAGAACGCCTCAAAAGCAATATGCTTGACCCAATATTGATCCTTAAGATTGTTATTTATAATATAGATCCATAAAAATGTATTTTATGCAATTAAGTCCATTAGTTGAATTTTTGTTCGATTAACATAGTCAAATATTAAGTTTTTCTAACCATTCAAATGTTATGGCATTTATAATATATTAAAAATCAAAACACTGCAATTTTTCAATTTTAAGAATTATAAACTTTTATAGGGATAAATGCATTATTTTTGATCAGTTGAATTTAATTTTTGTAATTTTTTAATTGTCTCTTTAGTGATAATGCTATTTGAAATGATTTATATAACTTTAGTCTAAAAATATATTACTTAAGAAAGACCAAATGCAACAGACACTTATAAGAAGTTTTCTCACTCCACTCAAGAGCAATATGCTTGACGTAACATTGAAACTTGAGATTGCTATTTATAATATTCATCCACTAAAGTGTATTTTATACAATTGTGTCCATTACTTGTATTTTTGTTCAATTAACATATCCAATATTATATTTTTCTCACCATTCAAATGCAATGGCATTTACAAGAAATTTGTAAATCAAAAGATTGCAATTCTTTTATTTTTAGAAATTTAAAGTCCTATAAGGATAAATGCATTATTAAGAAAGAGTTAAATTTAACTTTGGTAATTTTTGTAATTGTCTCCTTTGCAACAATACTATTTGAAAAGATTTATATAATTTTAGTCTAAAAATATAATACTTAAGAAAATACCAATACAATGGACTCTAATAAGAAGTTTTTACACTCTCCTCAAGAGCAATATGCTTGACCCAACATAGAAGGTTGGGGTTGCTATTTATAATATTCTTCCACTAAAGTGTATTTTATACAATTGAGCCCATTACTTGTATTTTTGTTCAATTAACATATTCAAATATTACATTTTCTCACCATTCAAATCTATTGCCATTAATAATAAATGTAAAAATGAAAACATTGCATTTTTTCAATTTTTAGAGTTTTAAAGTTCTATAGGGACAAATGTATTGTTAATAATTAGTTGAATTTAAATTTTGTAATTTTTTTAATTGTCACCTTTACGACAATGCTATTTGAAATGATTTATATAATTTTAGTCTAAAAATACATTACTTAAGTAAAAGCAAATGCAATGGACTCTAATAAGAAGTTTCCTTACTTCCCTCTAGAGCAATATGTTTGACCCAACATTGAAGTTTAGGATTGCTATTTATAATATTCATCCACTAAAGTGTATTTTATACAATTTTTTCCGTTACTTGTATTTTTGTTCAATTAATATATTCAAACATTGCACTCTTCTCACCATTCAAATGTATTTCAATTAACAATAAATTTAAAAATCAAAACATTGCATTTTTCTAATTTTTAGAATTTTAAAGTTCTATAGAGACAAATGCATTATCAATAATCAGTCAAATTTAAATTTAGTAATTTTTTCAATTTTCTACTTTGCCACATTGCAATTTGAAATGATTTATATAATTTTAGTTTATAAACATAGTACTTAAGGAAAAACAAATACAATGGACTCGAATAAAAACTTTTACAATTACCCTTTAGAGATATATGCATGACCCAACATTGAAACTTGGGATTACTATTCATAATATTTATCCACTAAAGTGTATTTATACAATTGAGTCCATTACCTATATTTTTGTTTAATTAACATATTCAAATATTATGTTTTTCTCACTTTTCAAATGGAATGACATTAACAATAAATTTAAAAATCAAAACATTGCACTTCTTCAATCTTTAGAATTTTAAAGACTTATAAGGATAAATGCATTGTTAATAATAAGGTGAATTAAAATTTTGTAATTTTTTTAATTGTCTTTTTTGCCATAGTCTTATCTGAAATGATTTATATAATTTTAGTTTACAAACATATCACTTAAGAGAAAGTAAATGCAATGGACTCTAATAAGATGTTTTCTCATTCCCTTCTAGAGATATACATTTGGCCCAACATTGAAGCTTGGATTGCTATTTAGAATATTCATCCACTAAAGTTTATTTTATATAATTGAGTCCATTACTTGAATTTTTGTCCAATTAACATTTTCAAATATTATATTTTTTCTCACCATTCAAATATAATGGCATTTACAATAAATGTAAAAATCAAAACATTGCAATTTTTCAATTTTAAGAATTATAAAGTCATATAGGGATAAATGCATTATTATTAATTAGTTGAATTTAACTTTTGTAAATTTTTTAATTGTCTCCTTAGTGATAATGCTATTAGAAATAATTTATATAATTTTAGTCTAAAAATATATTACTTAAGAAAAACCAAATGCAATGGACTCTTATAAGAAGTTTCCCCACTACCCTCAAGTGCAATATGTTTGATAGAACATTGAAGTTTATAATTGCTATTTATAATATTCATCCATTAACGTGTATTTTATATTATTAAGTCCATTACATGTATTTTTGTTCAATTAACATATTTAAATATGACGTTCTTCTCACTATTCAAATGTTATGGCATTTACAATATATTAAAACTCAAAAAATTGCAATTTTTCAATTTTAAGAATTATAAAGTCCTATAGGGATAAATGCATTGTTATTAATCAGTTGATTTTGATTTTTGTAATTTTTTTAATTGTCCCCTTAGTGATAATGCTATTTGAAATGATTTATATAATTTTAGTCTACAAAGATATTACTCAAGGAAAAGCAAATGCAATGGACTTTAAAAAGAAGTTTTCTCACTTCCTTCTAGAGATATATGTTTGCCCAAGAATTGAAGTTTGGGATTGTTATTTATAATATTTATCCATTACTTGTAATTTTGTTCAATTAATATGTTCAAATATTATGATTTTCTCACCATTCAAATGTAATTGCATTAACAATAAATTTAAAATTCAAAACATCGCAATTTTTTAATTTTTAGAATTTTAATTCCTTATAGGGCTAAATGCATTGTTAATAATTAGTTGAATTTAACTTTTGTAATTTTTTTAAAGGTCTCTTTTGCGACAATGTTATTTGAAATGATTTATATAATTTTAGTCTGAAAATATATTACTTAAGAATAAGCAAAAGCAATTGACTCTAATAAGAAATTTCCCGACTCTCATTAAGAGTAATATACTTAACTCAACATTAAAATTGGAGATTGTTATTTACAATACAGATTCACAAAAATGTATTTTATACAATCGAGTCCATTACTTGTATTTTTGTTCAATCAATATATTCAAATATTATGTTTTTCTCAACATTCATATGTAATGCCATTAAAAATAAATTTAAAATTCAAAACATTGCATTTTTTCAATTTTTATAATTTTGAACTCTTGGAGGGACACATGGATTGTTAAGAATTAGTTTAATTTAAATCTTGTAACCTTTTTAATTTTCTCCTTTAGCACAATGTAATTCGAAATGATTTATATAATTTTAGTCTACAAACATATTACTTAAGAAAAAGCAAATGCAATGGACTCTTATAAGAAGTTTTCCCACTCCCCTCAAGAGCAATATGCTTGACAGAACATTGAAACTTGGGATTGTTATATATAATATTCATCAACTAAAGTGTATTTTATATTATTAAGTCTATTACTTGTATTTTTGTTTAATTAACATATTGAAATATTATATTTTTCTCACCATTCAAATGTAATGGCATTTACAATAAAAGTAAAAATCAAAACCTTGCAATATTTCAATTTTAAGAGTTATAAAGTCTTGTAGGGATAAATGCATTGTTTTTAATTAGTTGAATTTAACTTTTCTAATTTTTTCAATTGTCTCCTTAGTGATAATGTTATTTGTAATGATTTATATAATTTTATTCTACAAACATATTACTTAAGAAAAAGCAAATGCAGTGGATTTTAATAAGAAGGTCCCCTACTTCCGTTAAGAGCAATATGCTTGGCACAAGATTAAATGTTAGGATTGCTATTTATAATATTCATCCACTAAAGTGAATTTTATACAATTTAGTCCATTTCTTGACTTTTTGTTCTATTAACATATTCAAATATTATGTTTTTCTTACCATTCAAATGTTATGGTATTTACAATATATTAAAAATCAAAACATTGCAATTTTGCAATTTTAAAAATTATAAAGTCTTATAAGGATAAATGCATTATTTTTGATCAATTGAATTTAACTTTTGTAATTTTTTTAATTGTCTCTTTGGTGATAATACTATTTGAAATGATTTATATAACTTTAGTTTAAAAATATATTACTTAAGAAAGGCCAAATGCAATAGACACTTATAAGAAGTTTCTGCACTCCACTTAAGAGCAATATGCTTGACACAACATAGAAGTTTGAGATTGCTATTTATAATATTCATCCACTAAAGTGTATTTTATACAATTGTGTCCATTATTTGTATTTTTGTTCAATTAACATATCCAATATTATATTTTTCTCACTATTTAAATGCAATGGCATTTACAATAAATTTAGAAATCAAAAGATTGCACTTTTTCTATTTTTAGAATTTTAAAGTCCTATAGGGATAAATGCATTGTTAAGAATAAGTTAAATTTAACTTGGTAATTTTTGTAATTGTCTCTTTTGCAACAATACTATTTGACAAGATTTTTATAATTTTAGTCTAAAAATATACTACTTAAGAAAATACCAATACAATGGATTCTAATAAGAAGTTTCCTCACTCCCCTCTAGAGCAATATGCTTGACCTAACATGGAAGCTTGAGGTTGCTATTTATAATATTTTTCCACTAAAGTGTATTTTATACAATTGAGTCCATTACTTGTATTTTTTTTAATTAACATATTTAGATATTACATTTTCTTACCATTCAACTGTATTGTCATTAACAATAAATTTAAAAATGAAAACATGGCATTTTTTCAATTTTTAGAGTTTTAAAGTTCTATAGGGACAAATGTATTGTTAATAATTAGTTGAATTTAAATTTTGTAATTTTTTTAATCGTCACCTTTGTGACAATGCTATTTGAAATGATTTATATAATTTTAGTCTAAAAATACATTACTTAAGCAAAAGCAAATGCAAGGGACTCTAATGAAAAGTTTCCCCACTCCCCTCAAGAGTAATATGTTTGACCCAACATTGAAGTTTAGGATTGTTATTTATAATATTCATCCATTAAAGTGTATTTTATACAATTTTTTCCATTACTTGTATTTTTGTTCAATTAACATATTCAAACATTACACTCTTCTCACCATTCAAATGTACTGCCATTAACAATACATTTAAAAATCAAAACATTGCAATTTTTCAATTTTTAGAATTTTAAAGTTATATAGGGACAAATGCATTATCAATAATCAGTTGAATTTAAATTTTGTAATTTTTTTAATTTTCTACTTTGCCACAATGCAATTTGAAATGATTTATATAAATTTAGTCTATAAACATAGTACTTAAGAAAAAGCAAATGCAATAGACTCTAATAAGAAGTTTTACCACTACCCTTTAGAGATATATGTTTAACCCAACATTGAAACTTGAGATTGCTATTCATACTATTTATCCACTAAAGTGTATTTATACAATTGAGTCCATTACCCATATTTTTGTTCAATTAACATATTCAAATATTATGTTTTTCTCACTTTTCAAATGTAATGACATTAACAATAAATTTAAAAATTAAAACATTGCACTTTTTCAATCTTTAGAATTTCAAAGACCTATAAGGATAAATGCATTGTTAATAATTAGGTGAATGAAAATTTTGTAATTTTTTTAATTGTCTCCTTTGTCACAGTGCTATTTGAAATGATTTATATAATTTTAGTCTACAAGCATATCACTTAAGAGAAAGCAAATGCAATGGACTTTAATTAGAACTTTTCCCATTCCCCTCTAGAGATATATGCTTAGCCTAACATTGAAACTTGGATTGCTATTTAGAATATTCATTCACTAAAGTCTATTTTATACAATTGAGTCTATTACTTGAATTTTTGTTCAATTAACATTGAATTTTTGTTCATTCACTAAAACTTCTTATAAGTTTTTCTACTCCCCTCAAATGCAGTATGTTTGATAGAACATTGAAGTTTGGGATTGTTATTTATAATATTCATCCACTAAACTTTATTTTATATTATTGAGTCCATTACTTGTATTTTTGTTCAATTAACACATTTAAATATTATGTTCTTCTCACTATTCAAATGTTATGGCATTTACAATTATTAAAAATAAAAAATTTGCAATTTTTCAATTTTAAGAATTATAAAGTCTTATAGGGATAAATGCATTGTTATCAATCAATTGAATTTAATTTTTGTAATTTTTTTAATTGTCTCCTTAGTGATAATGCTATTTGAAATGATTCATATAATTTTAGTCTACAAAGATATTACTTAAGAAAAAGCAAATGCAATGGACTCTAAAAAGAAGTTTCCCCACTTCCTTCTAGAGATATATGCTTGCCCAAGCATTGAAACTTGAGATTGTTATTTAAAATATTCATCCATTACCTGTATTTTTTATTCAATTAATATATTCAAATATTATAATTTTCTAACCATTCAAATGTAATGGCATTAACAATAAATTTAAAATTCCAAACATTGTAATTTTTCAATTTTTAGAATTTTTGATAGGGCTAAATGCATTGTTAATAATTAGTTGAATTTAACTTTTGTAATTTTTTTAAAGGTCTCTTTTACGATAATGCTATTTGAAATGATTTATATAATTTTAATTTAAAAATATATTACTTAAAAACAAGTAAATGCAATTGACTCTAATAAGAAGTTCCCCTACTCTCATCAAGAATAATATGCTTAACCCAACATTAAAGTTTAGGATTGTTATCTATAACAAATCCACAAAAATGTATTTTATACAATTGAGTCCATTACTTTTATTTTTGTTCAATCAACATATTCAAATATTATGTTTTTCTCAACATTCATATGTAATGCCATTAACAATAAATTTAAAATTCAAAATATTGCATTTTTTCAATTTTTAGAATTTTGAAGTCTTGTAGGGACAAATGCATTGTTAAGAATTAGTTCAATTTAAATCTTGTAACTTTTTTAATTTTCTCCTTTGCTACAATACAATTTGAAATGATTTATATAATTTTAGTCTACAAACATATTACTTAAGAAAAAACAAATGCAATGGACTCTAATAAGAAGTTTTCCCGCTCTCATCATGCTTGACCCAACATTAAAACTTAGGATTGTTATTTATAATACAGATCCACAAAAATGTATTTTATATAATTAAGTCCATTACTTGTATTTTTGTTCAATCAACATATTCAAATATTATGTTTTTCTCAACACTCATATGTAATGCCATTAACAATAAATTTAAAATTCAAAACATTGCATTTTTTCAATTTTTAGAATTTTGAAGTCTTTTAGGGACAAATACATTGTTAAGAATTAGTTTAATTTAAATCTTGTAACCTTTTTAATTTTCTCCTTTGGCACAATTCAATTCGAAATGATTTATATAATTTTGGTCTATAAACATATTACTTAAGAGAAGAAATGAATGCAATGGACTCTAATAAGAAGTTTCCCCACTCCCCTCAAGAGCAATATACTTGATCTAACATTAAAACTTGGGATTATTATTTATAATATTGATTCACTAAAGTGTATTTTATACAATTGAGTCTGTTACATGTATTTTTCTTCAATTAACATACTCAAATATTATGTTTTTCTCACCGTTCAAATGTAATGGCTTTTACAATAAATGTAAAAATCAAAACATTGCAAATTTTCAATTTTAAGAATTATAAAGTCTTATAAAGATAAATGCATTATTATTAATTAGTTGAAGTTAACTTCTGTAATTTTTTTAATTGTCTCGTTAGCGATAATCCTATTTGAAATGATTTATATAATTTTAGTCTAAAAATATATTACTTAAGAAAAAGCAAATGCAATGAACTCTTATAAGAAGTTTCCCCACTTCCCTCAAGAGCAATATGCTTGATAGAACATTAAAACTTGGGATTGCTATATATAATATTCATCAACTAAAGTGTATTTTATATTATTGAGTCTATTACTTGTATTTTTGTTTAATTAACTTATTGAAATATTATGTTTTTCTCACCATTCAAATGTAATGGCATTTACAATAAAAGTAAAAATCAAAACCTTGCAATATTTCAATTTTAAGAGTTATAAAGTCTTGTAGGGATAAATGCATTGTTTTTAATTAGTTGAATTTAACTTTTCTAATTTTTTCAATTGTCTCCTTAGTGATAATGTTATTTGTAATGATTTATATAATTTTATTCTACAAACATATTACTTAAGGAAAAGCAAATGCAGTGGATTTTAATAAGAAGTTCCCCCACTCCCGTTAAGAGCAATATGCTTGGCACAACATTGAATGTTAGAATTGCTATTTATAATATTCATCCACTAAAGTGAATTTTATACAATTTAGTCCATTACTTGACTTTTCATTCTATTAGCATATTCAAATATTATATTTTTCTCACCATTCAAATGCAATAGCATTGACAATAAATTTAAAAATCAAAACATTGCACTTTTTCAATTTTTAGACTTTTGAAGTCCTACAAAGATAAATGCATTGTTAATAGTCAGTTGAATTTAAATTTTATGATTTTTTTAATTGTCTCCTTTGCCACAATGCAATTTGAAATGATTTATATAATTTTAGTCAACAAACAATTGCACTATAATAAGAAGTCTTTCATTCTCCTCTATAGATATATGTTTGGCCCAACATTGAAACTTGTGATTGTTATTTATAATATTCATCCACTTATGTGTATGTTATACCATTGGGTCCATTACTTGTATTTTTGTTCAATTAACATATTCAAATATTATGTTTTTCTCACCTATCAAATGCAATGGCATTTATAATAAATTTAAAAATCAAAACACTGCAATTTTTCACTTTTTAGAATTTAAAGTCTTATAAGGATAAATGCATTATTAATATTTAGTTGAATTTAAATTTTGTAATTTTTTTATGTCTCCTTTGCCACAATGCAATTTGAAATAATTTATATGATTTTGTTCTATAAACATATTTCTTAAGAAAAAGTAAATGCAATGGACATTAATAAAAAGTTTTCCTATTCCCCTCTACAGATATATGTTTGACCCAACATTGAAATTTGTTATTGCTATTTATAATATTTATCCATTAAAGTGTATTTTATATAATCGAGTCCATTACATGTATTTTATTTCAATTAACATATTCAAATATTATATTTTTCCCATTATTCAAATGCAATGGCTTTAGCAATAAATTGAAAGATCAAAATATTGCATTTTTTCACTTTTTAGAATTTTATAATCTTATATGGGTAAAGGAATTATTAATAATCAGTTGAATTTAAATTTTATAATTGTTTTAATTGTCTCTTCTGCCACAATGCAATTTAAAATGATATATATAATTTTAGTTTGCAAACATATTACTTAAAAAAAGGCAAATGCAATGGATTCTAATAAGAAGTTTTCCCATTCCCTTATCAAGATGTATGGTTGGCCCAACATTAAAACTTGGGATTACTATTTATAATATTTATCCACTAAAGTGTACTTTATACAGTTAAGTCCATTACATGTATTTTATTTTAATTAACATATTCAAATATTGTGTTTTTCTCACTATTCAAATGCAATGGCTTTGGCAATAAATTTAAAAATCACAACATTACATTTTTTCAATATTTACAATTTTATATTTTTATAGGGATAAATGTTTTGTTAATAATCAGTTGAATTTAAATTTTGTAATTTTTTTAATTATCTCCATTGTCACAGTGCAATTTGAACTGATTTATATAATTTTAGTCTATATACATATTACTTATGAAAAAGTAAATGCAATGAATTCTAATAATAAGTTTTCCCATTCCCCTCTAGAGATATATACTTTGCCAAATATTGAAGTGCGGGATTGCTAATTATAATATTCATCCACTAAAGTGTATTTTACCATTGAGTCCATTTCTTGTATTTTTGTGAAATTAACATATTCAAATATTATGTTTTTCTCACCATTCAAATACAATGACATTTACAAAAAAGTTAAACATCAAAACATTGCATTTTTTCAATTTTTACAATTTTAAAGTCTTCTAGCAAAAAATGTATTGTTAATAATCAGTTGAATTTAAATTTTATAATTTTTTTAATTGTCTCCTTTGCCACAGTGCATTTTGAAATGATTTATATAATTTTAGTCTACATACATATTGCTTAAGAAAATATAAATGCAATGGACTCTAATAAGAAGTTTTCCCATTCCTCTCTAGAGATATATATACTTGGCTCAACATTGAAACTTGAAATTGCTATTTATAATATTAATCCACTAAAGTGTATTTTATATAGTAGAGTCCATTACATGTATATTATTTCAATTAACATATTCAAATATTATGTTTTTCTCACTATTCAAATGCAATGACTTCAACTATAAATTTGAAAATCCAAATATTGTATTTTTTTAATTTTTAGAATTTTATAGTCTTATATGGATAAATGAATTGTTAATAATGAGTTGAATTTAAATTTTATAATTTTTTTAATTATCTCCATTATTATAGTGCAATTTGAAATGATTTATATAATTTTAGTTTACAAACATATTACTTAAGAAAAAGCAAATACAATGTACACTAATAAGAAGTTTTCTCACTCCCTTCTAGAGATATATGTATGACCTAACATTAAAACTTATGATTGTTATTTATAATAATCATCCACTAAAGTATATTTTATACAATTGTGTCTATTACATGTATATTATTTCAAGTAACATATTCAAATATTGTATTTTTCTCACTATTCAAATGCAATGGCTTTGGCAATAAATTTAAAAATCAAAATATTGCATTTTTTTCAATTTTTAGAATTTTATATTTTTACGGGGATAAATGCTTTATTTATAATCAGTTAAATTTAAATTTAGTAATTTTTTTAATTGTCTCCATTGCCACATTGTAATTTGAAATGATTTATATAATTTTAGTCTACATACATATTGCTTAAGAAAAAGTAAATGCAATGAACTTTAATAAGAAGTTTTCCCATTCCCCTGTCGAGATATATGTTTGGCCCAACATTAAAAATTGAGATTTTTATTTATAATATTCATCCACTAAAGTGTATTTTATACAATTGAGTCCATTACATGTATTTTATTTCAATTGATGTATTCAAATGTTATTTTTTTCTCACAATTCAAATGCAATGGCTTTAGCAATAAATTTAAAAATCAAAATATTGCATTTTTTCAATTTTTAGAATTTTAAAATCTTATAGGTATAAATGCATTGTTAATAGTTAGTTAAATTTAATTTTTGTAATTTTTTTAATTGTCTTCATTGCCATAATGCAATTTGAAATGATTTATATAATTTTAGTCTACATACATATTGCTTCAGAAAAAGTAAATGCAATGGACTCTAATAAGAAGTTTTCCCATTGCCCTCTAGAAATATATGATTGGCCTAACATTGAAATTTGGGATTGCTGTTTATAATATTTATCGAATAAAGTGTATTTTATATAATTAAGTCCATTACTTGAATTTTTGTTCAATTAACATATTCAAATATTGTGTTTTTCTCACTACTCCAATGCAATGACTTTGACAATAAATTTAAAAATTAAAACATTACATTTTTCCAATTTTTAAAATTTTATATTCATATAAGGATAAATATTTTGTTAATAATTAGTTGAATTTAAATTTTGTAATTTTTTTAATTTTCTCCATTGCCACAGTGCAATTTGAAATAATTTATATAATTTTAGACTACATACATATTGCTTAAGAAAAAGTAAATGCAGTGGACTCTAATAAGAAGTTTTCCCATTTCCCTATAGAGATATATGCTTGGCCCAACATTGAAGTTTGGGATTGCTATTTATAATATTTATCGACTAGAGTGTATTTTATACAATTAAGTCCATTACTTATATTTTTGTTCAATTAACATATTCAAATATTATGTTTTTCTCACCATTCAAATGCAATGGTTTTAGCAATAAATTTGAAAATCAAAACATTGCATTTTTTCAATTTTTAGAATTTTAAAGTCTTATAGGGATAAATTCATTGTTAATAATTCATTAAAGTTTGAATTTTGTTATTTTTCTAATTGTCTCATTTGCCACAATGCAATTTGAAATGATTTATATAATTTTAGTCTACAAACATATTCCTTAAGGAAAAGCAAATGTAGTGGACTCTAATAATAAGTTTACCCATTTCTTTCTATAGTTATATGCTTGACTCAATATTAAAACTTGCGATTACTATTTAAAATATTCATCCCCTAAAGTGTATTTTATACAATTGAGTCCACTACTTATATTTTATTTCAATTAATATATTCAAATATTATGTTTTTCTCACCATTCAAATGCAATAGTATTAATAATAAATTTAAAAATCAAAGCATTGCATTTTTTTAATTTTTAGAATTTCAAACTCTTGTAGGGATAAATGCATTGTTAATAATTAATTGAATTTAAATTTTGTAATTTTTTTAATTGTCTCCTTTCCTACAGTGCAATTTGAAATGATTTATATAATTTTAGTTTGCAAACATATTACTTAAGGAAAAACAAATGTAATAAGGAAAAGCAAATATAATGTACTATAATAAGAAGTTTTTCCATTCCTCTATAGATATATATGCTTGGCCCAATATTAAAACTTGAAATTGCTATTTATAATATTCATCCACTAAAGTGTATTTTATACCTTTGAGTCCATTACTTGTATTTTTGTTCATTTAACATATTCAAATATCATATTTTTCTCACCATTCAAATGTAATGACATTAACAATATATTTAAAAATCAAATTATTGTATTTTTTCAATTTTTACAATTTTAAACTCTTATAAGTATAAATGCATTGTTAATAATTAGTTAAATTTAATTTTTGTAATTGTTTTAATTTTCTCCTTTGCCACAATACAATTTGAAATGATTTAACTAATTTTAGTCTACAAACATATTACCTAAGAAAAAGCAAATACAATGTACTCTAATAGGAAGTTTTTCCACTGTTCTCTAGAGATATATGCTTGGCCCAACATTGAAGCATGAGATTGCTATTTATAATATTAATCCACTAGAGTGTATTTTATACTATTCAATCATTACTTGTATTTTTGTTCATTTAACATATTCAAATATTATGTTTTACTCACTATATAAATGGAATGGCAGTAACAATATATTGAAAAATCAAAACATTGCATTTTTTCAACTTTTAGAATTTTAACGTCCTATAGGGATAAATGCATCATTAATAATCAGTTGAAATTAAATTTTGTAAATTTTTTCTCCTTTGCCATAATGCTATTTGAAATGATTTATATCATTTTATTCTAAAAACATATTATTTAAGAAAAAGCAAATACAATGTACTATAATAAGAAGTTTTCCCACTCCCCTCTAGAGATATATGCATGACCTAACAATGAAGCTTGCGATTGCTATTTAAAATATTTATGCACTAAAGTGTATTTTATACAATTGAGTCAATTACTTGTATTTTTGTTCAATTAACATATTCAATTATTATGTTTTTTCTTACCATTAAAAATGCAATGGTATTAGCAATAAAAATAAAAATCAAAACCTTACATTTTTTCAATTTTAAGGATTTTAAAGTCTTAAAGGGATAAATGCATTATTAATAATTAGTCGAATTTAAATTTTACAATTTTTTTAATTGGCTCCTTCATCATAATGCAATTTGAAATGATTTATATAATTTTAATCTACAAAGGTATTACCTAAGAAAAAACAAATGCAATGGACTCTAATAAGAAGTTTTGCCACTCCCTTCTAGAGATATAAGCATGACCTAACAATGAAACTTGGGATTGCAATTTATAATATTCATCCACTAAAGTGTATTTTATACAATTGTGTCCATTATTTGTATTTTTGTTCAATTAAAATGTTCAATTATTATGTTTTTTCTCACCATTCAAAATGCAATGGCATTAAAAATAAAATTAAAAATCAAAACATTTCATTTTTCAAGTTTAAGAATTTTAAAGTGTTTTATAGATAAATGCATTGTTAAAAATCAATTAAATTTAAATTTTGTAATCTTTTTAATTGTTTGCTTTGTCACAGTGTAATTTGAAATGATTTATATAGTCTTAGTTTACAAACATATTATTTAAGAAAAAGCAAATGAAATGGACTCTAATAAGAAAATTTCTCATTCCCCTCTAAAGATATATGCTTGGTCCAACAATAAAGTTTGTGATTGCTATTTATAATATTCATCCACTAAAGTCTATTTTATATCATTGAGTCCATTACTTGTATTTTTGTTATTTAACATGTTCAAATATTTTTTTTTTATCACCATATAAATGCAATGATATTAACAATATATTGAAAAATCAAAACTTTGCATTTTTTCAACTTCTTGAATTTTAAAGTCTTATAAGGATAAATGCATTGTTAATAATCAGTTGAAATTCAATTTTGTAAATTTTTTCTCCTTTGTCACAATGATATTTGAAATGATTTATATAATTTTAGTTTAAAAATATATTACTTAATAAAAAACAAATGCAATGGACTCTAATAAGAAGTTTTCATTGAAGTTTGGGATTGTAATTTAAAATATTCATCCACTAAATTGTATTTTATACAATTGAGTCCATTACTTGCATTTTATTTCAATTAACATATAATATTATGTTTTTCTCATCATTTAAATACAATGGCTTTAGCAATTAATTTAAAGACCAAAACATTGCATTTTTTCAATTTTGAGACTTTTGAAGTCTTATAGGGATAAATGCATTGTTAATAATCAATTGAACTTAAATTTTGTAATTTTTTTAAATGTCTCCTTTGCCACAATGTAATTTGAAATGATTTATATAATTTTGGTCTATAAACATATTACTTAGATCTTGGCGGAGTATGATTTTGTGTGGGAACACAAGCCAAGAAGGCACAATTAAGTTATGGATGCTCTGGGTCATCAAGTGTGAGAAGTGGTCGCTGCTCTCACCAAGGTGCAAAGTGACTTGTTGGACCGAATTAAGTCACAAACGCCACATGATAGTGATTATCAAAAGCTCACGTAGCAAGTGAGCAAGGGTGTCGTGAGACAGTATTGGCTTGATGATGGACTATTACACGCGAAGGGTAACAGGTTATATGTTCCCAAAGGTGCGCGCCTCAGGAGGGAGATCTTGCAGGAGTGCCATAACTCCTAATGGGTTGGTCATCCAGGCATGGAGCGGATGATAGCCTTACTGGCCTGTAGCTACTATTAGCCAAAGATGGAAGACGACGTTGAGGCGTACATAAAGACGTGCATTGTCTGTCAACAGGACAAAAGGAAGCGGGGTTGCTACAACCACTACCCATTCCAACGAAACCTTAGGTGTTGGTTTCAATGGACTTCATTGGTGGGTTTCCAAAAGTTGATGGCAAACATTCTGCCATGGTGGTGGTTGATCGGTTCTCAAAGTATGTTGTGTTCGTTCCAGCCCTGTCTTCATGTCAAGCAGAGATGGCTGCTGAATTATTCTACAAACAGGTGGTTAAGTACTTTGGTTTGCCAGAAGATATCATGAGCGATCGGGATCCTTGCTTTACAGGCAAGTTTTGGACAACTCTGTTCAACATGATGGGATCAAAGTTACAGTTTTCCACTGCCAACCATCCTCAAATAGATGGCCAAATAGAGCGAATTAACGGCCTATTGGAGGAGTATCTTCAGCACTATGTGACTGCAAGCCAACAAAATTGGCTAGAGTTACTAGATTCTGTGCAGTTTTGCTACAATCTTCATCAAGCATCATCAACAGGAATGAGTCCCTTTGAGCTGGCGATGGGGCATCAGCCCCTTACTCCAAATGAGATAGCATGGACAAGCCCTGGAGGGAAGTGTCTAGCAGCCTACCGATATGCTTGTTCGAAACAGGAGTTGTTCGATGAGGCCCACAACAACTTAAATAAAGCGGCCTGACGCATGAAGAAGTATGCAGACAGGAGAAGGCGAGGCCTTGAGTTCCAAGTTGGGGACAAAGTTCTACTTAAATTGACTCCTTAAATATGAAAGAAGATTAGCAGCAAGACGGTGCATCGCGGGTTGATTCCCAAGTATGACAGTCCATTTGTGGTGGTAAAGAAAGTTAGCAACGTTGCTTATCGATTGCAACTGCCAGAAAGGTTAAAGGTCCATCCGACTTTCCATGTGAGCTTCTTGAGACCCTTTTATGAGCTTATTGAGGTTCAATTGGGGTTGAACCTCTGAGGAGGCAGACAAGGTGTGCTCCCCCAACCATTCAAGCGGAGTTCCAATGTTAAGTGGAGAATATTCTGAACCAAAGGATGCAAGGACAATACAAGAAGAATCGCCAAGTGGAATACCTGGTGAAGTGGAAAGATGCTCTGAACAGGGAGGCTAGTTGGGAGAGGGACATGACATTGTGGTAGTTTAAGAAGCAGATCTAGTACTACCAATCAACCCTACCAATGAGGACATTGGGTTCAATGGGTGGGGGTGGTTTGTTAGCCCCTTAGAGTCTTTGATACAAAAATGCAAGCATTGGCAATATCTTATGCCAATGCTTGGCATGGAGTCTGCATGTGTCAGGCATGTCAAAGGAAATAAGACAGCAGGTTAGGGCATTGGTGCAAAGGAGAGGGTGTTAGATCATTGGTTGGGCAGCAGGTTGTGCTAGCAGGCTGCCAATTGAGGGAGTGATCACTCAAGCACTCTAATGAGTCCTCCTATCAGAAAGCCAGATTCCCTAATGATCTATAGGGGGGTGTGCATGTCTCCTTGAGAGATTAGCCAAAGAAAGAGTGGCTAATAGGAGCCCCACATGAAACTGGCACATGGGCAGGGGTCCAGGCTAGCACACAAGCTGGGCAGCAGAGGGATAGGTGGCAGCATTGGCGAAGTTCTGCCCATGCACCATGAAAGGAGGAGTTCATGGAACATGGGGCAGAACCACTAAAGCCTCTGCAACCTTATCTGTAGAGATCATGGGAAGGGATGACTGTATGGGTCTGATGTACTGATAGACTCTCCTTGAAGCAAGGAGAGCATGGGCAGGCAGTAGATAAAGGTTGAACCAGTCCAATGTGAGGTGGCAGGCTCTCCTTGATTGCAGACCCATGTTCTACCTAGTTTGTAGGAAGTGCTCTTAGTAGTGGGGAATGCCCCACTAAGCAGGATTGGCTTGGCAGCCAAGTCATGCAGCCTATATATATGGGTGTGTAAGGTGTTGTCCAAAGACACCAAGGATATTAGCATATATCCAGACATGAGAGAGAGAAAGTGTAGAGAGAGAAACACTTGTAAGTCTTGGCAATCCTTTATACTTTGTATTAAGTATTAAAGGTTGGGAGGGTTTCCCGTAAGTGTGCTGTTGTGTGTGTGTGTGTGTGTGTGTGTGTGTGTGTGTGTGTGTGTGAGTTTGGCTGAGACTAAGTAGGCTACTTAGTGCCTTCACAAGGCCAAAAATTTGTACGAGACAATTGGCACTATAACAACTACCATGAGGAGATCGAGATTGTCGTGATTAAGGCAAATGCAAAAGAAGATAAAGAGGCAACCATTGCTTGATTTTTGCAATGGCTAAATAAAGACATAGCCAAGGTGGTTGAGTTGCAACACTACGTAGAATTAGAAGACATGATACACATCATAATGAAAGTTGAAAGACAACTTAAATAAAATGGTTCTGCATTGTTGGGGTAGAATTCAGGTTCTACCACATTTTGGAAGCTGAATTGGAGTAAAAGGGAAGAGAAGTTCAATTACATGTCCAAAGTCATGCTATCCAAGAGTAAGAATGTGGGTTTTAGCAAGGAGGCAAGTAATCCTAATCCCTAACCAAGTAAAAATGGGGATATTAAATGTTTTAAGTGTTTGGGAAGAGGTCACATTGCATCTTAATGTCCAAATATGCGAGCAATGCTCTTGAAAGGTAATGATGATGTTGAAACTCTAAGTAAATCAAATGATGAAAATATCGTGCCACCATCAAAGGGTAAAAGTCATGGAGAGGAGTATCTAGTTAATGGAGTAACTCTCATAACAAGGCTTGAATTGAATGTGCAAGCGAAGGAAGAAAAGGAGATGTAATGAGATAAAATCTTTCATAAGAGGTGTCTTATCAAAGATAAGGTATGTAGTATGATTATTGATGGTGGGAGTTGCAATAATGTAGCTAGCACAATTATGATTGAAAAGCTGAATTTATCAACTATAAAGCATCATATGCCATATAAACTTCAATAGTTGAATGACATTGGTGAAGTTAGGGTAAATAAATAAATACTTGTGTCATTTTCTACCAAACAATACCATGATGAAGTTTTATGTGATGTTAAACCTATACATGTAGGCCATATTCTATTAGGAAGGTGATGACAATTTGACAGACGAGTCATGCATGATGGTTTCAAGAATTGATGTTCCTTTGTAATGAATGAAAAACTTGTCACTCTTGTACCATTATCACCTCAACAAACTTATGAGGATCAATTAAGGATTAAAGATGAAAGTGAACCGAAAGGAGAGATTGAAAACAGAGAGATAACCAAAACAAAAAAAGAGGAGAAAAAGTAGCGACATAAGATAGAGAGAGAGAGAGAGAGAGAGAGAAGAAAATAGAAAGTTTCTATGAAAAATAAAGCAATGTCAAAAGAGCATTTTATGCCAAATAACTTATAATCGTACTTTTGTACAAGGAGACTTATTTTAGCATTAACAAGTTTGACTCGTCTTCACCTAGTATTGTTATTTCTCTTTCGTAGGAATTTGAAGATGTATTCCCTAAGGATGTTTCGAGTGCATTGCCACCTAAGAGAGGAATTGACATCAAATTGATTTTATCCTTGGTGCATCCATCCTAAACTACCCAGCATATAGGAGTAACTCAAGGAGACAAAAGAGCTTCAAAAGTAAGTTGATGAACTTATGTCAAAAGTATATGTGAGAGAAAGCATGAGTCCCTATGTAGTTCATGTCCTACTTATACCTAACAAAGATGAAACTTAGAGGATGTATGTTGACTATTGTCACCCTATACCTAAGTTAGATGACATGCTAGATGAATTGCATAATTCATATGTTTTGTCTAAAATTGATTTAAAAAGTAGATATCACTAGATTAGGATGAGAGAAGGAATGAGTGGAAAACAACTTTCAAAACTAAGTATGGTTGCTTGTTATGCCATTTGGTCTCACTAACGCACCAAGCACCTTTCTGTGGTTAATGAGTCATTTTTTGTGTCCATTTATTGGTGAATTTGTGGTTGTGTATTTTGATGATATTTTGGTTTATGGCAAAAGCCTAAAAGAGAATCTTGATCATTTATGTTTTGTTTTAATTGTTTTACATTCTGAGAAAATTGTATGCTAACTTTAGAAAATGTTTCTTTTGTACTAATCAGATCATATTTCTTGGCTATAATGAGTGCTAAAGGTATTAAGATTGACGAGGAAAAGTTAGGGCAATCCGTGATTGGCTTACACATAAGCAAACCTGATTTAAACCCTAATACTTTAATACCAACTAATGTGAACCCCATAGAGTACAATGAAATGCATA
Source organism: Bruguiera hainesii (assembly GCA_023213295.1). NCBI lineage: Eukaryota > Viridiplantae > Streptophyta > Magnoliopsida > Malpighiales > Rhizophoraceae > Bruguiera > Bruguiera hainesii. The sequence continues at coordinate 5,231,635 of JAHOYR010000006.1, forward strand.
AGCAAAACTAGGAATTCAAAACTCCGAGAAAGTTAAATTTTGCTTAACAAGAGTAAAACCTTGAGCCAATGTTTAAAGGAACATGAATGTGGGAAGAAACCTAGACCCAATGTTCAAAGGAACACGAACCAAAGGTATAAAGAAGAATATGGATGCCACTCTCATAAAAGAAGGCAATTGAGAGTGATAAGTTGGGTTGAAATACCACAAGACATAATCATGATAAGTACACAAAGTTTAATGAATAACTAAGAGAGAAAATTCTCACTTTTTTTTTCACCAATGATGTATCTTTTTTAACAATGAAATCAAGCCTATTTATAGGCTTAAGTAACAACCCTAACCATAGAAATAAGAAAAACCTCCTAAATAAGCTAATAACAAACAAATCAGATTTGGTTCAATCAAATTTGGTTTAGTCAAATTCACAAAGCCATGCATCCTGCATCAAACTTGTTCACCAACCAGCTCATGATTGGCACTGATCTAACCTTCTAATAGTGAACTAGTCATATTACTCGTTTTACAACTAGTGCACTCCTTGTTTTCCATTTTTCAGACTTTAAGATATGTCTAACTCATTAATTCCACTACTTTGTTGCATCTACTCTACACAATTAATTTACCTATGCCATTTTAGCATACTTATACAATTAATAAAGCCTTGACCCGCATTAAGATATAATTTGTTACTTTTTAAGCTTGAATTAGCTTATTTGGCCCAAATGTCATTTATCAACCTGTTAAGTGCCTCTTTCGTCCTTATAGCTTTAGAACTTGTCAATGGTCCTTCTTCAATGGTCAATGGATCCTTAGAAGCCCTCTATGCATTGAAAATTCCATGAATCTCATCATGTTATTCCTACAACAAACATTCTTGCAACAAGCATGTCTATAGACCTTTGGTATTGGGAATTCACTGAATTCCATCAAACAAAGGAATCATTGATCATTATTAGCTTTTCTCACAAGAAGGCCATGGTTTAATTCATGACTCATGACATTAAGATAAAGAAAACTCTTTATCCAAAAAATTGGCGAAGTGATCTTTTTGGCTATAGAGATTTGAAAGAATGGTTAAAGGTTAAATCTTATAATTATTTTGATTATATTGAAGCATATGGAAGAGCTTTATATGAAAATAGGCAAAGGAAATTTAGTTGGTTCTTTCAAATACACTTTCCAAATGATCCAAAGAAATTTTCAAACTGGTTTAAAACCTAAATATTTAAGCGGGGATTACATCATGTAATCCTACCTCACAAAGTGAGAACTATTTATGAACAATTTTGTGTAATAAATGAAGAGGTTAAAGAATTATTATTAATATTTGTAGTTTGGTATCATGTCTTATGGATTATCAAATGAAATTATACTATTATGGCTAAACAAGTCAATGTTTTGGATATGGACATTAAGAATGTCCCATGGTTGGTACAAAGGATTAATATCTAATAGTGGGAGAAATTCAATTTTATTGATGGTGGTGTTTATATTGGCAAAGGGTTCATCTATATAAATGGGCCTAAAGGTTCACCACCAAAGTTCACTCCTAATCCAAAAGAGATTTTGAATACTTTAATTAAGTTAGTATCATGTGAAAGGTTATTACAAATGATGGTTGCATTGGTCTAACCAGAGCAAGAGATGCAAGTAGACTAGGTCAAAAGTAGTCAAAGACACCTTAGTGATGATGTCATATAGGACTCTTAGGACCTATATGAACTCGAAAGTACAAATGAACAAATTACTTTTAATGAAAGGTAGTCTCAAGACCTGTCAAACAATTTCTATTAAAGCTACTTTATAAAAGTAAGGAATCCAAGACAAATTTACTTTAGAAAAGAGATTCCTTCAATAATGGTTAATACCTTTTCTCTTGTATAAAAGGACTTTCAGCTACTCGAAGAGGTAGAGTCCAATTTCCCATCTCCCTAAGTCTAGGTTTCCTCTTCTTCCTTTATATCCCCCTTCTCTCTTCTTCTTTTGTAAACTATACACCTAAAATGACACTTAATTCAATGAAAGCATGGCAGCTCTAATGCCATTCCTATCTTGGTAGCATAGGATCACATAGAGATATAAAGAAATAAAAACAAGCACACAAGATTATAGTGATACACATATAAGAAAGAAATTAAAACTAATAAACAAGAAAACAAACAAGCAATTTTGTAAACTAAAAGAATTAAATGACTTACAATAATAAGGCTTTTGTTGAATAGTGTTGTTATAGGTGAATAGTTTATAAAAGAAGAAGAGAGAAGGAGGGATACAAAGGAAGAAGAGAAAACTTAGACTTAGAGAGATAGGAAATTGGATTCTACCTTTTGGAGTAGTCAAGAGGTCTATTTATACAAAAGAAAAGGTGATAACCATTAAGCCATCTGACTATTCTTAAGGCTACTTTTCCACCAAAAATAGTTTGTCCATTTGCTTTTTGTAGTTTATACAGGTCCTAAGAATCTCGCATGATATCATCATTAAGGTGTGTTTATGACTACTCAACTTAGTTTATTTGCATGTCTATTTCCAATTGTAGCAATGCAACCATCATTTTTAATAACCTCACCTTTGAAATTGATTCCATTAAGGTCTCTATCAATTTTTTAGGATTATAAGGAATGGACTTTAGTGGTGGAGTTTTTAGGCCCATTTATACAAAAGACCCTTTTGCTAGTATAGATTCCATCATCATAGAAATCAAAATTTTCCCACTTTTAGACATTTATTCTTTGTACCAACCATGGGACATACTTAATGTGCACATTTAGAACTTTGACTTGTTTAACCATAATAGTAAAATCCCATTTATAATCCATGGGACATGATACCAAATTGTAAACATTAATAATGGGTCTTTAACTTCTTCATTTATTATGTAAAATTCTTCACAAACAATTTTCACTTTGTAAGGTAGGGTTAGATGATGTAAACCCCACTTAAAAAAATTAGGTTTCAAGCTAGTTTGGGAATTTCTTTGGATCATTTGGAAGGTGTATCTAAATGAACTAACTAAATTTCCTTTTCTTATTTCCATATAATAAGTCTCTTTCCCATGCTTTGATATATAATCAAAGTAATTATAAGATTTAACCTTCCACCATTATTTCAAATCTTTGTAGCCAAAGAGATCACCTTACCAATCTTTTGGATAAAAAATTTTCTTTATCTTGAATTTGGTGTACTCCTAATCTTTAAAACCATATCCAAATCTAGATCCTCGTTATATGGGTTAAATAACTACTAAGCCTGTTTCATGTAATATCTGTTAATAGTATAGGTAATCAATCCTTCATATTGGCACGAGGATACATATTATCTTTAAGATAAAAATGAGCAATCTCATTAGGTTTCAGTTGACTACAATTATTTTTAATAGCACATAAAAAGTCTATGTAGTTTGGAATTAAATGCTATGTTATGGATTTATCAAAAGCTGGCTCATAAGCATCATTATGAAACTTATCAACTTCCTTTAATTCTTCATCTTTAGCTAGTGAATTAATCAACTTTGTTGGGAACTGAGGTCTTTATATGAGGGACGTCTTAATCATGACATAATTCCCTATAAAAACTCACGAGTTAGGAAATTGGGTAAAAACTTAGAATCTCCTTTAATAAAATCTATCAAAATTAAACACTGATAAAAATCTCTACCATTAAGCAAAGATTTGTTTTGAAATGATGCTTTTAACATCTTTAGTAAAGGCATCTTTTACTACCTTACAATCTATTCTCAATAGAAATTCCTAATTCAAGGTCAAAAGGAAACCTTTTCCTAATTTTTCAGCTTTAAGGGAATGTATGGTTCTTGAAAAAGTCTATCAAGTATATATTACAGAAAAGGGAAAGAGATGTCCACCCGTCTACTTTAAATTTGAGCCTAAAATTAAGGATAATGAGGTTATGCCCTTTCCATACAAAGCTGAAACTACAACTAGTATTGTGGTTTGACAAGGAAATTGTAACAATTTATATCTTCAGCTTGAAGAAATTCTTTTACAAGGTCCAAAACCTCTGTTAAACTAAAGTAGAAAAAGGGTTTTATTCAAACTTTTTTCTTCAAAAGAGGTAAAGTATGATATGACTAGTTAAAGTCTTGAAAAGACAGAACTATTGGATTAAATTGTTAAAAGGCTTAAGAATCTTGAGTTTAAAGAAAAGAAGCATCTATTCTAGGAAAAGAAGAATAAATAAAGGAAAATGAAAAAGAGGCTGAAGAATAGATAGATAAATTCAAGAAATGTTCTTATAAAAAAAAATCCAATACAAAAGAATCCATCACCTTCTTTTGAGAAGGAAACTATGAATATCAATAAAATGACATTTAATAAGGTCTCTACAAAACTATATTATCTTAGGTCAACCCTTGTCAACCTCTTATTGGAGGAACAATCTAAATATAATTATATTCAGTATGTCGATAGTAGTATAGTATAGTGGAATTTAAAAAAGATGTTTGAAAATCAAATTCTTATTTTACTTCATTATATAATGATATTTGCAACTACTACAAAGTTCAAAGGTAATTCTAACCCTTAAATAGTAAAATTTATAACTAGTGGATTCACTAAATGCCTGAAAGGTTGGTGAGACTTTTATCTATGTAAAGGTGCAAAAGCTTATATTTTTTCTACTATAAAGATATAGCAAGAGTTCAACTAGTAGATAGTGTTAATACACTAATATATACATTTACCAATAATTTCATTGACACAACTATCTTGTTAATAAATAAGACATATGAGTAGCTTATCAATTTGAGATGCTCACCCTATCTCATTTTAGGTGGTATAAAGATGTACTCTTCTTTAACGTTTTCACTAGGGAAAATAACTAAAGTATCTACTAAAAGAAAAATTCCTTATTAGGTTACCTACATTGTTTACATAAAGAGTTATGAATAGGTTAAAATCCTATCACGCATGAGGAATTAACTATCAAGAATTGGTTGTTAAAATATTAGCTAAAAGAGTTAAACTCTATAACAAAATTAAACTGCATAAGCAATTACAAAAAGATAAAGCTCTTTGTAGAGATTTGTGAACATAAGAAAAAAGGTTACAAACCTTTAACTTAAAAGAAAACCTTTTATTCAAAGGAAAAGAAAGAAGAAAAAACAAAACAAAAGAAAAGGCCTAGTTTGCAA
>JAHOYR010000006.1:5237521-5279150 GCA_023213295.1 Bruguiera hainesii
ATATATGCGTGTGTGTGTGTGTGTGTGTGTCTATATATATATATATATAATAGCTGTTTACCACAATACTAATATATGCCGTCAATTTAAGGGCACTCAAAGGACATTGGCAATTGCATCTTGGCTTGTTTTGCCAGCATTGGACTGGTGCGCCCTTTGAGTAAGATGGATATATATGCACTTGTAACGAGTTTTTATCTTTGAATCACATGGATGAATTAATTTGTGCCCGAAGAAACGGCTACATCATATGCCATCTGCCCTTTCAAAATTTTGTAGCCTTGGCCAATGATTCAAATCTATGTGATGCACAGATTATAGCTGATTAAAAGATTTTAGGGTTTTTCTTTTCTTCTTCTTTCAGCTTATTTGGAAATTTATGGTAACCTTTGGAACCCCAAAGCCAGATTTTAGGGCTTACGTAAATTCTTTTTTTTTTTTTTGTAACCTTTGGAACTCCTAAATCCTATTTTTAGGAGTTTTTGGGAGTAGATATTTTACTTAAAAGCTTCTTTGGACAGTATTACAAGGATACAAATTTTATTTTATTTTTAACTCACGAATGACATATATAACACAATGGTACTTGCACATTCATATATGCAACTCATGGTCTTAAAAGCATTACTCTGATACTAAATTTAATTATCATTATTAAAATATGAAATTAACAACGATAATCATAAGTATAAATATAAATATATTACACATCCATACACATATTTTGGGTAAAAAGAAAAAAGAAAATATTAATGAATATAAAAAGTGCAACTATCGGACAAATAAATGCAGCCAAAATTAAAAATATAGATGCACATGTAATTTGCTGAATAACGTCATCAAAATGTTAAATTTCTATGTTTGTGTTATATAGTTCGAGCATTTTCAGTGTTCTAAAGAACTATGGGAAATTTCCTTTGGACAATTGGGACTAAATTGTAGATTGCGTCACTTCAGAGTTCAAGCTAAACTCCTCTCTCGACCATAACCAAAAAAGTTAAAAAAAAAAAAAAAAAAAACAGAGGACTAAGCTATTCTTATTCTTGCAGGCTAGTGACTCTGCACAGAGCTGCAGACACTTGTGGCGACAACGTTTGGAAGCAATGGCAAAGGGCAGAAAGTAAACCGTCCTGGACCTTCCTTTGTTTGTTTTAGGCCTAGATGGCTAAGGGTACAAAAGCTCGTATTGGGTCAACGCAGCTTCAGCAGAACGTTTAGCTAGAGACGCATCCAATGCCAAAATCCTTAAGAATGCTCAGACGGGCCTGGATCGTACCAACAGTTGCGTCAATGCTCATCAGATGCGGAGCCCTTCATGTTTGCACTGTGATTGTGCTGATATTTTAAGTTATGTTGACGAAGTTCGATTTTCATAGCCAACAAGAGTCCTCTATCTCCTGCGAAACCCAAAAAGAACAAAATAAAAGGGTCCAAAACGGCGTCTTATTCTGCGAAAAATACACGAAGTCCCGACCACTTGTATCATTAACAAAACAAGGTCAAGATTCGGACCAAGACTCTGGACATACCAACTCAATTAGCAAGGACAATCATCCAAAAATACTCTTTACCCATTTGAACTCAATGGTTTAAGATTAGAACAGAAATGAAAAAAATTAAAATTATGGTTGCAGTGAAGTCAGAACTAATAGTTGCGCGGCCTTCTGGTAGATCTCTGTAGTGTATGTGTGTTTCTTATGGATCAGCTTTTGAGTATTAAGACTTGACTAGTTGAAGGAGCAAAATTTCCAGAGAGTATTGTGGTCTGGAGATAAAGTAATTCATTTGTTATTAAGTCAATCTGAGTTGAAGTTTTTGCCAAAATGTTCAGTAAAATTAAATATACATAATACTGTCTTTACATTTTTTTTTATTACCAAAAAAAAAGAGGAAAAATACATTTTGCAGACGACTATTGACTACGTGAAGTCAACAGCCAGTCCGCCCCATTATTTCTCCATCAATATCAGCTGTCAGCACACAAGCCTTCCACTTCCTTTCCTTGATCTATTCCCATGCCCATGTGTTCGAACTTCGAAAGAAAGAAAAGTGAAGAGCTCTAATGGGCAATCAGCTTATGCTTCTCTCCTCCTCCAGGCTTTGTGTCACAAAACTCCTTTTTGGTCTCTGTTTCCTGTCTTTGGCTTCCAGCCTCTGCCTTGAACATCAGAGCTCTTTGCTGCTAAAACTCAAGAGAGGAACTGTCCTTTCTTCCCGCAACAGACTCAAAGCTCTTGTCTTGGATACCAACATTAACAGATTGTTGGTTGTGGGATGGCATCATATGTGACCCTCAAACAGGTTATGTGATAGGTCTAGACCTCAGTAGTAGCTCGATTGTCAGTGGAATCAACAGCTCCAGCAGCCTCTTCGGTCTTCACAACCTTCGTTCTCTCCATTTAGCTAATAAGTGCTTATTTTCCTCTCCCTTTCCTGAACGTTTTGCTAGCGTTTCAAGATTGTCCCATCTTAACCTTTCGCGTTCAGGCTTTCATGGTCAAGTTCCACTTGAAATTTCGCGTCCTGGAATGTTGGGCTCTCTTGTTCCAACAACTTTTCCTCTGCACTTACGCAGACCGCCAAAGTCGAAAGTCTAGATCTTGAAAAGCTTGCCAAGAATCTTACTAGGCTGAGTTCGCTCCTTCGGGATGGAATAGACATCTCCATGGATGGCAGCAAGTGGAGCCAAGTCCTGTCATCAACTCTTCCTAACCTTAGAGCACTGAGCTTGTCCAATTGTAATCTCACTTGGACATTGGATCCTCCTCTTTTGCAACTTCAGTTCCTCACTCATCTCCACGTGCACGGAAACAACCTTGCTTCAAACGTACCCAATTTCTTGGCTGAATTCTCTTCCTTGACATCTTTGACACTCTGTTCATGTAATCTGCATGGAGGATTGCCCACTGAAATATTTTTTATGCCCACATCGCGCTATCTTGATTTAGCGGACAACGACAAACTTACGGATACTTTGCCAGAGTTTCCTCCGAACAGCATGCTTCAAGTAATCAAACTCTCGGGCACAATGTTCTCAGGAAGTTTGCCAAATTCCATAGACAATCTAGTGTTTCTTCAGGACTTTACAGCTTTGGGAATGCAACTATAGCGGAATAATCCCATCCTCACTTGAAAATCTCACTCATCTACGTTACCTTGACTTTGGGATGAATAATTTCCATGGTCCCCTTCCATCGCTGGCCCTATCAAAGACGATCACTGGATTGATATTTTCTCATAATCGCTTCACTGGTATAGGTCTTGTTGTCTTGTCTTGCATTTTTAAGTTTGAAATTGAACAGTTTCTTAGAAGAAGCTTTATTTTAAAACAGTATTGTTTTGGATTCCATTTGACAGGTGATATTCTTGTGTCTTAGGGAATTGATCTTAGCAATCTTGAGCTTCTGGATCTAAGAAACAATTCGTTGGAAGGGACAATCCCCATGGCATTGTTGGCAAACCTTTCAATAAAGTGGTTAAGGCTTGGCTAGAAAAAACTTAGTGGAAACTTAAAAGAATTTGAGAATGCAACTTCTTTGGCAACGAGGGAGATAGACTTGAGTCAAAATTACTCGCAAGGTCCAACACCTAGGTCAATTTTCAAGATAAAGGAGCTTTAATTCCTTAAGCTTTCATCTACTACTTCAATGGTAGTATAAGTTCTTACATGATGAAAGATCTCAAGAATCTTATGAAACTAGGGCTTTTGGACAACGACTTATACTTTAGTGTTAAGGTTAGTAGTGCAAATTCAACAACATTGTCTAGTATTGTTATATTAGAATTAGGTTCACATAATTTGAAACAATTTCCAAGTTTCTTGAGAAACTCAATGAATTTGAATCATTTAGACATTTCTAATAATATAATCCAAAAGTAAAGTACCAAATTGGATTTGAAAACTCCATAAGCCTTTATTGGCTTTTTGTCTTTTTATTTATTTATTTATTTATAAGATAATTATGAGTATTATGACTTTGTTATAATTGTAACTAATAATATCATCCTTATCTTAATTACTCTTATAGAATCTCTTGTCACTTTTGAATTTGGAAACTCAATAAGTCTTTATAGGCTTTTTGTCTTTCTTTTTATTCATAAGATAGTTATAAGTACTATGACTAAATCTATTATAATTGTAATAAATGATTTCATCATTATCTCAATTACTCTTAAAGAATTTCTTTTCACTTCATTTCCTCTTTTTTCATAATTGTGTGATTCTTATAGTTAGCATGACAAACTTCTTTTCATCTTATTAATTGTATGGATTATTCTTAGTATTATCATTACTTTTTTTAAAAGAGAAGACTCTAAATATAATTCTTTTCTTCTTTTCAATAATATTCTTAGTAAAAGTCATTTTATAAGTTAATAAAAACTCTATTAACTTATTCAATTTTAAAGTGTTTAGGTCTTTAAATTCCGTGATTATGATTGTCTTAGGGTTTCAAAACTATATAAGTGATCTCAATATCTTATTTATAAGTCCTTCCAAAGATTGTTAATTAGATTAACGATATTTGTAAATTTTTTATATATCTTTAAGATTATCTTATCATTTTTTATCTCAAAGAACTTGTATTCATATGTAAATAAATTAATCTTTGTGTCTTTTACCTGTATTATACCCTTATAATTTATTTTGAATTTGTCTTATATCTCCTTTGTTATTTTACATAATACTACCTTGTTATATTTACAGATACTTAAATCACAATAAAATATGCAAGTAGTTTTGAAATGAGGGTTTTAGATCTTTTAAACTTAACGGCAAACTCATTTTCTTTTCGACTAACACTTGCTTATAAGGCTTTCTCAAGGCCATTCTTAACTATTTTTCAAAATTTATAGTCATGAAATTAAATATAAATGGTCATCTTATCTCTTTAATAATTATAATTAGAACAATTAAAGATCAGAGATCTAAAAATATTTCTACCTTTAACGTGATACTTAGGTATAACCAATAATAATAATAACAAAGTTTGATACCATTTTTTGATCTATTGGGCAACCTAAAAAAAGGGTGAATTAAGTTAATTTGATTTAATTGCTTAATTAATACTTAATCCTAACTCTAAATAATAATAATAATAATATAACTAATAATAATGACAAATGATAAGTAAGTAATACAAATAATTAAAAGTAAATAAAATAAGGGAAAAGAGAGTATACACAACAATTTATAGCAATTTAATTCAAATTGAGAATTTACGTATACTCCTTAAAATCCATCCTTTAAGAGTTAAATTTCACTAACTCTTATTCTTTTTTAAGGTAAAGACAATTCTTTATATTAAGTCACCTTAACTTAAACTACAACAAAACTTTTACAAAATTTTCATAAGCACTAACTGTTTTTCGCATCTTAAAGACTCACATTTTATCAACATTTTCACTAAAATACTCTTACTCTTTTCATAACTATAACTTTTCACTTTAAACTTTTTTCCCTTTGATTTATCACTAATGCCTAATATAAAGTTTCTAATATATTTTGGTGTTTTTCTATAGTTTTTCTTACCTTTTCCATACTTTTTCAGTCTTTACGAAAGAGCTCTATAACTTTTTTATAAACAAATATAATAAATTAACTATTACATATTGATTTCTTTTCTTTTCATAAAAAAAATTAATTTTTAAAATAAAAAACTTTCTCTTTAAAGTATTAATAAACTATAACACTTAAATCGATCAACTAATTCAAAATTTTCATAATTTATTTAGGCTTTTACACTTTTAATTTAATTAGTCTTATTGATTAAATAAAATTGTTAGTAAGTTTAACCAACCTAAAATATTTGTAATTTTTATAATTTTAAAATTTCCTTACTCGATTGCTCATATAAGTACTAATTCAATAAACTAACTTAAATTTTTTAAAATTCGATCAACCAACTCAAATTTTTTATTTATTTTTACTTTTTTTCTCGCCTACTAACTAACCATCCAAAATTTCTACTTCTTTTTTTTTTTTATCTAATCGATAGGATAAATCCACCTATATCAAGTTTATATTAATTTTAAATTTTTATAATTATTTTCATTTTTCATTGGAATCACTTTAAATTTCATTTAATATATTTATATCAATAAATATTTAATAAAAAATAAAATTTTTATATTATTATTAGTTCAAATTAAATTTAAATTTATATATAAATATATATATATATATTAAATATATATCAAATAAATATTATTAAAATAAAAATAATATTTTTATAATAAAAAATTATATTAATCAAATATAAAAAATATATTAAAATAGATAATAATAAAATATAATTTCATTAATCTCAACCAACTCACAAAACTCAACACAATGGATCCTCCCTCTCTCTCTCTCTCATGTTTTCACTCTTAATTTTAAAAGGAATTATCAGAATGGGCCAAATGTACAGTAGTCAATAAGCTGTTTTTTCTTGTTTGATAGCTGGCCATGAAACTTCCTTTAGACAATATTAGCAATGTCAGATTTCCCTCGTCAACCTCCACCAATACAACATTTGCTTTAGCACATAATCCAAAAATAGAAAAGAAAGGATTCGGCCCCTTATCCCCACAACCCAACCTTGTGCACCCATGTCCTCGCTTCGACGTGTGGGTCGAGATGCCAGTGGTTTCCTGCTTGGCAGAGTGCAACGCTAATGCCACACGTCGTCTCCGTTGAATGTTTGAAATTACTATATTGATGATTTAAGAAATTTTAAGCAGTATAAATCATTGAAATTATTAATTATTTTCTATAATTTGTGTGAGCTAGTCATAATCAAATATAATTTAAATTATACATAATTTAAATAAATTAATTTATATATTTTAATAAAAAAAATAAATAAAATTTTAATATATTCAATATTGAGAATTTGAAATTCTTTTTCAATGGTCATTCGGTAATAGGACAAAGTTTTGTACAAATATAATAACTTTAAAAGGCTTGAAAAAAAAATAAAAAAGAACGCATGACTTTAGTCAATATGTAGGTCGTAAATTTTGTAAAAACAAATTTGGGTAATAATAAAAGATTTTTTTTTATTTATTAGAAGATCACAAGTTATGAAAGTACTCTTTTGTAAAATAAAAAAATAATAATAATAGTAAGGAAAATAAAGATAATTATCTTTTATTTTTCACAAAACAAAAAGTTTCATAATTCATAAATAGCTAATATAATATAATAAATTTTGTCTCAATTAATTATACAACATTTATTTGAAATTTTTATTATCCCACAAACTAATTATGTAAAACAGAAATATTAATAAACTTTAATATTATTTTAATTTTATATTATTTTATCAACTACATGTAAACTTGCTTTCACCGGCTAAAATTTTTGGAACCACCGCGAATGAGGTGGGAAGTGGGCCTTCCCTCTTTCAAAAAAAAAAAAAAAACATTATTTTGAGAAAAATTTTCAAATTTTCTACCGAAATTACTCAATATACAACAAAATTAATAAAATATATAGAAATAATAAAATGTACTTTTTAATAAATTTATTACAAATATATTATCTTTTGTTATCGTATATTATATATATTATACATAAATTATGGGGAGCCTAAAATATTTATTAAGTACGACTCGCCGGAGATATTACCGGTGATAAGTACACTTGACTCTGTATCACAGTTTTACCGATCTTGAACCCAGGAACCACCGTGAAGCCCACCCGGAGATCGGCGTCGCTGCTGCCGCTACTCTCCTCCGTTACACTCTCCATGTATACCTCAGAGAGTCTGCAATTCCCGGCCACCTGAAAAGTCCCAACTTCCTCACCAAACGAGAAAGCTAAGAGGTTCAAAGTCCAGACGCGTCTGGCCATCTCGGCAAACGCATTAAAAAAAGCAGAATCCGGGAAGCCGCCGTCGGTCACTAGCTTCCTCTGGTTTAAGTTCCCAAAAAGAGAGCACTCTATTTTTGCATGAACGAGTTGTAGATATCTATTCCTGGTGAATCTCGCAAAGGACGTGCTTGGATTCTGGGTCAAGAAGTGTTTCGAATTCAAACCTTTGAACTTTTTGAACTCGGTGAAATAGTTTTCAGGATGGTGGGGCTCGACATGATCAGACTCATTCTGGGTATTAAAATTTGGGTTGTTGAAACCTTCAAGAATATTTTTGGACACAAAAGATTCGAAAACAAAGCATTTATGGCTTGGCTTTGCAAGAATGGCTTCAGGTTTAATTGCCTGTGTAGCTGCATCAATGTCCCAGTGAGCTACCTCCATTTCACGAACCATCAGTTTCACAAAGCTCCTTATAGATCTCACAGTATACTGCAGGAACTGAACAAAATGGCTCGGATTCAAGACACAGAAATGGATATTATCCAACTTTGGCAAAGACCCACTTTCTTTTAGGCTCATCTCCAGTGACTCGTTAACTGCGATGGACTCATCGAGCTCTTTTTTGAGGGATGCCAAGGCAGAATTTTTAGCATCAAACTCTGATTCCAGTTTCTTGATTGTGATCTCATAAGTCTTCATCAAGCTCTGCTGTTCTTGAATCTGCGCCAGCATTATAGTAACTTTGGGCGAGAGGTGATCAACATCCTTCTTGAAATAGCTCCGCTTGAGCTCTGACAGCTGCTTGAGCTCCTCCACAACCGCCTGATCCGTGGCCCGTATAGCCTCACTATTGTAAGGATGCTGTGCCGTTTGCAGCTCTGCATAAGCTGCTTTAATGGTAGTAATCCCCGCAAAGAGCTTTGCAACCAATGCCTCCAGCACTGCTCTGCGCTTGTCTCCAGCATTCCCCTTTTTTTTCAGGCTTGTGGAATATGCTTAGATCACCGTCATCTTCAAATTTGTTCTGCGGGGTGAGCACACGATTCCCAATCCCATTATTTGAAGCAATTCTCGTTAAAGTCTTGAGGTTGATCACTTTCTGAAATGTTCTTGCTATTTTGTTCTTGTTGTTGTCGGGGATTGATCTGCATTTGAATGTGTCCATTTGCAAAGAAAAAATAACCAAATGAAAATGCAGATGTGGATTTTGATCATAAAATTGGAACGATTTTGATCATAAAATTGGAACAATTTTGATCACAGAAAATCCCAAGTAAAGAAAGGAGGTTTTGGAGGACATAAGATATAGAAAAGTGACCAACAGATTGGAGCCGGAGATCGGGGGAGGATAAAGAAGAACAAAGTTGCATTTAAAGCAAGTTAAAAAAAAAAAAAAAACAAAAGACAAGAAAAAGAAAAAGAAGTCCCTTTATTTCTTTGTTTTTATTTCAATTTTGATAGCATAATCAATTACGAGTTTTGTTTTGTGGTTTTTCTTTTAATTTATTACGAAAACATTCATACGGTCATGCTAAACTTTGTTTTGAACAACAAAAAAGATATATTAAAAATATATAACTTATTATATTTACATGTTAAAATTAGAATCACTTATTTTTATTTTTATTTAACATTTTCTCAGTAAAAAGGATCCAATACTTGAAGACTATTAGTTCAAATGAATTTTTCTTATGTCTTATGTCTCATATCTAATTATAATATTAGTAATTTTAATAAGTATCAACCCAGAAATTTGAACATGAACTAATACACATATAAGGAGACATACATTAAATTATTAACTTTTTTTACATATTATATTTAATTTCAATATTAATAAATTTAAATCTTTTTATATTGAATTTCAAATCGCTTAAACTCATGTTTTGTGGCAAAAACTCAAATTTAGACTAATACAAAGAGAGATATATTAAATTATTAACTAAACTAGTATTTTGATTAATCATGGTCAGAATCATACTAAACGAACCAAAACTTATAATATTTTACTACATAATCAAGTTTAATAATAAATTACAAATAATGTATTATAAATTTGTACAAGTATATTATTTTTATATATATTAAAAGACTCTTATAATTATAAAATAAATTAATAATATTTATTAAATATTATAAAATATAGTCTTATAATATAGTAACTTAATTTACTATGTAATGCAACAAACGCAACCCTTACCATTGATATTCCGTGATGACTTGCTTTCCCAAAATACACTTCCTCGAAGGAGGAGATATGCCTTGGGTTCCCCTGAATTCCGAGCTTAATTTTCACTATCTACTCATCGACCCCACCTGGTGCAGCAGCAGACATGGGTTGATGTTTGAATATTTGACTACTCGATTAAGGGCGGGCCCCTGGGTGCACGAAGAATAAGTAATCCCTATATGGTGCAAACCAGGAAATATGGCGGGCAAAAGATGTTACATTTTTAATGTGTTAAGAAAGTAAAATGGCGGATGAAGTATGTTACGATGATCTGACTTTCGTGTTAGATATAAAATAAAAGATTTTAACTCATATAAGTATAAGTTATGTATATCATAACATGTTTTTTTTTTTTTTTTTGGAAGAAAGTAAGCTTGCAAAACAATTGCATGGGCGAGTGAATGTACAGTTTAGGATGAGATGTGACGCAAATTGGCAACAGTTCGACTGCTTTGCGTACCTTCGCAAGTTCTTTCCGCCAAGGTCTTTTGATTACAATGTCCACTGCCCATTTTGGCTTCGTGCACAATTACAAATGCACACGTCAAACCGGTTAAAGGGAAAATTATGAATTGTTTCTTCTTCGCTGTAATATTTTATTAGGGCCTGACGACATAATTAAGTGGGCACTGCTGTAATATTTTATTATGATTTTTTTATATTACATAGAAAACATTAAATACGACTTGCAGCTGAAACTGGGAAGCATGGGGGCAAATGCAGGCAACCAATCACACCCCCCCCCCGTTTTTTTTTTTTTTTTTGTGTTTTTTTTGATAAAGTGAAAAGGGCAGAATGAACAAATTAAAATGGGCAGCATAGGAAAAGGATAGCTGTAATTTCTCTTACTGTTTTTGAACCTTGTATGCTAGTTGTATTAGTTGAATAAGGATAAATTTCTTTATTATTAATTATTTATATTAAGAAATAATAATTAGGCTAAAAATAATTAATATTACTTCAAAATTATTAATATATAAAAAACTAATTTTTATAAATTAATATATAATTATTATATTATTGAAATTAAAACATATAAGAGTTTGTAAATGCATTCTAGTTACAAAAAGAAGTGAGTAAGATATCAAATTTTGATTAAGATCATTTAATTTTAAAATGATATAATAGGTACATTTATGAACTTGGGGTAATTCTTTCCATGTAACAAATGGTTGAAAATAGACAACAATACTTTTTATTAGTTTATTATTAATTTTTGAAAATGAATTATTTATAAATTAAAATATTGAAAATTTTTGAATAATTTTGATTAAAAATACCATCAAATAAAATAATATATAGTTTTGTTTATATAATTTGAAAAATATTTTTCACATTTTTCTAATAATATCTTGCACTAAAAGTGATATTTATTGACACGAATAATGAAGACTTCATTGTTAAATAACATAAAATGTTACTTTAGTCTACAAATTGAGGTCTTTCTCTTACTCTTTTTAAATTGAAGAAAAAATAACTTAGAAAAAACAATAAATCATCAAATAAAATGCAGTATAACAACTTTTAAACTGTTGTAAGATACATTTAAGAACCTTTTTCAATATTTTTATTAAATAGTATGCCAATATTAAAAATTTTGCATTACATAATTTGCCTATGAAGCTTAAAACATTTGAATTAAAAGCCTTAGTTATACTTGTTAATTAACCAAAAAATATTTTTATTATCTTGTGTAAAAATTAAGATTTATTTGTAATGTTATTCTTATTAAAAAAAAAGAGAAAATTAACAAAATATAATTATTATATGAACCAATAACAAGAATAATGCTATTTTTTAATTTTAATATACTATTTTTCAAACATTATATAATGACTTTATAAGTTGAAAATGTTTAATCTAATATTAAAGGTTTGAGAAAAAAAAAATGGTGTTGTATATAATATAAGTTAAAAATTCTTTAATCCAATATTACATGTTTAAGAAAAATCCAAAAAAAGTGCCATTATTTAAAAATTTTTAGGAACATAACCTTCATTATTATATAAAATAATTACAACTTAACTATATGAAAAATTTTCTTTTGTATTTATTTTTATTTTATTGAAACATTTTTTTTGTTTTTTAAAATACTATAAAGAATTATTAAAAAGTCAATTACATTTATTAACACTATATTTTACAATCATTAGTTTGTTAATTAGAACGATAAAATTCAAATGCAATTTTAAATAGACTCTAAAGATATTATTAAGTATATATTACTTTACGATTTTTTTGGGGAAAAAAATGTAAAAGATGTGTCAAAAAGAATTATTGAGTTGAATTTGTGTTAATTCACTTTAGGTTTGGGTAATTTGGAGATAAGTCAATTTTAGATCCATTACAACCGAAGTATTCTTGAGTTTAAGTCACGAGAGACATAGTTATCTTTCATAGTCTATATAAGGTGGTTTGTTATTGATTACAAGTTTTTAAATGAATTTTTAGATTATTATATCTTAAATTAAGGAGAAAAGAATTACTAATTGTTATGCATGTATCATTTTCGTATATCATGCTATGTTAAAAACATATAAATTTGGTTGCATAACATTAATTAGTGAAACTATGAGAATATATGTTTTTTTTTCATGTATAATATATAGATAAACTATATAATATATATAAGATCTAAAATTATTATATACATAATATATATATATATATATATATATAATTATTAATATAAATTAAATTAAGGATAATATATATTAGATTGTAATTAAATAAATTAAATATATGTTAAAATTTTAATTTTATTAAAATTAATATATGAGTATACTTATTTTAATAGAATCAAATCACAATAATAAGTATACAATAATTAGTAATATTTTATCCATAATGTAAAATAAAATAATTAATATATAATAAAATAATTTATAACTAGTAATTTGCCACTATGAAGGAATTCATGAAATTGATCCCATCGTCGTTACAAGTTTAGTGACTTAATTATTGTAGGTTAATTTTTTCAAAAATTGTCGATGATAAAACTCTTTAAAAAGTAATTTTGAACTATTTGTTGTTCAAAATAACTACTAATTGATATTATTTTATGTAAATATCCTTGATTATTCTACACTTTATAACTTCCCTTTTTCGCATCTCACTTTATTTTATTTTATTTTATTATTACATTTGATTGGATATCTCTCGTTTTATTAATATATTGATTTGTACTAATTAAATATATTATCGAAGCCTAACCTTATTAATGTTATGGAATATTGGATTTAATTTTCTTTTTTTCAAAATTGGTTCTTTATCTTGGTACCGTCAATGGCCTTTCCTATCGCATGCCAAAGAGTACGAAACAAACTAATCCAAAATAAAATAAAACTAATTTATTTAATTTAAAATATAATACCTTAAATAATCATTTTATTCCTTAAATAATAATAAATAATATTAATATAACTAAATATTATAATTATATTATATTTAATAATAATAATCAGAAATAATAATAAATAACTAATAACAACAATTAACAAATGATAATCAGTAACAGCTTAACTAAACAAGTTGCTAGATAGTTAGATGCATCAACTCATACGATCAAATTCTCAATTTTCAGATTAAAAAAATAATTAAAAAAAAAAAGAAAAATACAAGAAGCTGATATGCTTGGTCCTTGAGTGTTACTGATGGGTGTGCTCCCCGGTGGAAGAAAAATGCGCTCCCGGAACGGAAAGATCGTTGATTCGTTGGCGCGCTAATGGAACCCATCAGTTGAAATCAGGTACAAAGTGCCAAAACCCCAGTGAGTTTGCCGTTATTGGAGGAAGATTCCACAATCCGCCATTTACGTTAGAACGCCATCCTCGTCCTCTTTTATCTCTGTGGGGCACTAAAATGGCAGATTTTGATCACTTGTCATATTCGGCAGCGGTGGGGGAGCTCATATCTCAAGCACAAGACCTCACCGTTCTTGAACAGCTATCTAAACTCAACCGTTCTGGTTTCACTGATTCTGTTCTCCCCATTGATCTCGAAACCCGATTCCGCAAACTCAAATCCTTTCCTGTTTGCCAGCCCAGAATTTCTGCTAACAAAGATAACAGAGCAATGGCATTCACCCCAATTCATCATCGTCCTATGGTTCGAACTACGAGGCTTGTTCTGTTTCCGATGAGAAAAATGAAACTTCTACTGGCAAAGTTGGCTCTTTTAAACTTGGAAAGCTGATTTACTTGGATTCCAAACAATACCCAGAAGAGACATTGGGTAAAGATGAAGAATTCCCAAGTGGGTATGCTTCTCCTCCTTTAAAATCATCGAGGCCTGTGACTGGGGAAGATATATTTTCGTGTAAGGAAGAATACCCAGAAGGAGTAAAGGGTCTGAAGGAGAATTTTGAATATGGGTCAATTTCTTCGCTCTCGGACTCCTCCAATTCGTGTGCTGAGAATGTGCTCTCGCCGTGAAAATTGGAATCTAAAGAGAAAAGAAGCTCAAAATCGAGGTCGGAACATGAAACGCCTGATTCCCCTCATGGCTTGTCGCAGTTATCCATTAATTCGCCTTCTCCTCTTCAAAAAGCTGGCTGCTTTTGGTGTTCTCCGAAGAGGGTTTCCGAGAAAAAGAGCAAGGAAAATTACAACCTTGGCTGGGGCGACAAGAATGATGAGTTCTTATCCGATTTGGGTAAATTTTCAGTGAAAGAGCAGCAGGGGTTGCTAAGGAAGGCGATGGAGGAGGAAGAGAAGATTTGTAGGGAATCACAGAAGATCCTGGAGTGGGCAAAACAAGCATCAGCGAGGATGAGTTTGTATGGGACTGACGATGGGCTAAGCGAAGGTGATAGTGGGAAATGAGTTTGGTTTTGAAGATTTAACTTTTGTATCAGGATCATACAAAGGATTATAATCATAGTAAATGTGTTTTCAACAATATATATTGCCTTATGGAATACGTGTCTTGTAATCAATTGTAGATTTAAGATTTCCCTATGCGTTGCTTTATGAAGAAGTTTGATAAAGCAGAGACTCATCTACAATTTATGTTGGCTTATGGTATGTTGTGTCTTGCAATCAAATTGTAGATGTCCCTGAGTGTAATTGTTTCTGTACAGTTCTCAACCGATCTTAACCCTCTTCTTAAATTATCAGCCACTTTGCGCCGGAGTATCATTGTCCATTTTTCAGGCAGAGCAACCTCAGGCGAAGATCCTGTCTCCTGGCTTCGACTTGTTGCCGCGTCTTCTGTCTTCTTCCTTGCTGTTTTTCGGCCGAAGCATCTGTTTCTGTCGGGCAGCCCCCGTTCTGCTTCCTTCCATTGGCTTACAGGTTAAGCATGAAGGATAAACCGTTAATGATGGTCAAGGTAATTACCATCTTACCTGTTGTGTTTCAGTTCTTTTTTACCAAATTGATATTTTAAGCAATTGGGAATGAACTCATTGACGGGTTTTAACTTCTTTTTTTTTTTTTTTCTGCTCCGTTTTCTTCGATGACTGGTTAAACGGGGAGATTTTTCTAACCCACGAACCTCAGCTATGTTTTGTAACTTGTAATGTTTGAGTTTTTGTCAGGAAAACTGTCTGCTGAGGGTAGTCACTTAATGGAATTGGTTGAGGTTACCGGGTTGATTCAAACATTCATTGCCCAAAACTTGATAAAAATTTGATTGCTGGAGTACCTCCACCTGTAAACTTTAACTAGGTGTGAGTCCTTGGGGCCATTTCCTGATGCTACATTATTTGGTTATGAGTGGTTGATTTATAGTATGCAGAAGCCTGTTCTTGGTTTGATTCACACAGTATGGCATTATATCTTGTTAATGACCGCGTCTTCTTTGCTAAAAGTAAAAGCACGTTCAAAGGTAATCTAAACTTTTCTACAGCCATCTTGGGACATGGTCTCCTTGAAAGGTACCGTGATGTGTCATACGCCACCATATAACAAATTACTTTACTTAGGTTTAAAAAGAGTGGCTTCAAAGACCAGCGGGCGTAGCCGAATGCACACCGCAGGGCGCCAAAACGCTCTTCCGGGGGAGGGGATCCGATTTAGATCCAGCCTCTCTCAAAATAATGTCAAGAGAAAAGTAAAAAAGGATGGCTTATAGGCCATGTTTTTGCGTGGCTTGAGCCTAGGTGAATGTATTGAGCAATCTTGAATTGATCTTTCCAAGGGGCATTGGCAGATTTTTTGCAATTCTAGAAAATGCTTTTCGTGGTTATTTTTGTAAGCATTTTAGTATGTTTGAAGATAGGCCCTTTATGTAGGATCAGTACAGGATGTCTGCATAGGACCGAGCAAATTTTTCTTTTCTTTTTTTCTTTTCTCTTTTTTTTTTTTTTGTAAAAAATATTTTTCAGAGTTATTTTGCTCATCGATGGATACATATTTTTGATAAAATACCCGCCGAGGGATATATTAGAACCAAAATTGAAGTCAAACATATCAACACAACGAGTTCACAAAAACAAAAACGAAAAACCATGTCAACTCGACCCAATTGCCTTCCAATAGAATTTGAATAAGCAAAACAATTATTCTCATACATCAACTGTCTCAAAATTCAGAATTGCCTACTCAGCAGGTGAACAAAGAAAATGAACTCCAAATGTAGGAACACCTAAAAAGCTGCCGAAATGAAAAGGTTTAGACCCAAAATAGGTCAAGTGAGCCTCAAAAAGAGACCAAAAATAGCTGGTTGGAATTTTCTTAGGAGCACAATGGAGCAACTTCAGATCTAATTAAACCAAACACCAAAATGAACTCCATCCAACAAAAACCTCTAAAATGAGCACCCCTGGCCTCCCTCCACGACAATTGATAACAGAAACAGGGCAGGAAAAGAACAAGAAGGGCGAGAAGTTGGTTTGCTTATATTATATTATATGTTAAGCTCCAAGCAAGAATGGAAGACGAGGAGAATGGAAATCCAATAGAAAATGGGTGTTAATTTCCCCACTCTCTCAAACAAGTGGTGAGTTCACACTTAAATATAGGCCTAAATGTAGGCAGGCGGGGGGAGAAAATAAACCCACTGGTCAGGAGACAAGTTAAATTATTGAATTAAGTTCCCACAGCCACGTTGAAGCTAAATGTAGAAGTAGCATGGCCTTATTCCTCTCTATCTCTCTCTTTTTGGGATTATCATTGCCCCAACCCCATCTGCACCATTAAATAGAATAGAAACGTGCATGCCCCCACGTCCCCATGCATGAGAGAAACGGAAAAACAAAAGAGAAGCAGCCCCTTCATTTTCTCTATGCCAACGAACCCTTCAATCCTTTTTTTTGTTTTTTTTCAGAAACGTGAATTCTTGAGTCTTTCTTTTTGTTTGTTTGTTTTTTTTTTTCCATGGCAATGTATTCAACAACATTGTGGCATCCTTAATTAGGATGCCCTGTAATTATCTGCTTGTTTCTTTAATTAATATACAATCATAAGCATCATACGTACATCTCTATCTGGAAGCCGTGGTTTCTGAGAGATGGCGGGAGGTGGAGGATCCACAACAGCGAGGCAGTTGGATGAGACACCAACGTGGGCTGTTGCTGCAGTTTCTGCTTCTATCATCCTCGTCTCTATCATCTTGGAAAAATTCATTCATCGCATTGGCGAGGTTTTCTATTTCTTTCTTTTTTGTTCTTGGTTTTGTTTTTTCTTTTCTTTTCTTTTTCTCGTCTCCGATGTACAAGGCTCCCAGCTTTGTTTTAATTGTTGCAAAGGTTATGAACCCTTTGTTCTGTGATCTTGACAATGCATTGATATGTTCAGGAAGCCAATTATTGTATCCTATAATTGTTATATACATATCCATACATCCGTGTATATGTATATATATATATATATACACTCACATTCTCATACAAGTTTTCAAAAGAAAACGAAAAGAACATTGGATAGTTTTTCAATTAGTTTTCCCGAGGACAGAGTTAGTTTCTATTGTCTTCATGATGAAATTGACCTGAGATTTTAAGGCCTAATTCATGCTATCCTAATTCTTATAGTATTTTCCAAACGATTAATTAAAGCAACCAGCAGAAAATTTGTGCATGACTTTTTTTTTTTTTTGGTGTGTTTTGATCAATTGTCTCCGACTGAATGTGACATCTTTGACTGAGTGCATCACACAATCATTGTATTTTTTTTTTTTTTTTGAAGTACACATCCTGTAAAAGGTAGTTTGTCTCAAACTTCATTATCCCCGTCCTGAATTGGCCTCATAGCCTTCATCTTCGCTTGCACATTTTCCAATATTGCTTCTTTAATGCATGCCTGCATCTGCTGTTTTCATTCAGTTATTCCAAGAGGGCAACAAGAAAGCTCTATTCGAAGCTCTTGAGAAAGTTAAAGGCGGTAAATGCACATATCGTACTTCTACTTGGGGAGTTTGATTTATCCATGTGTGAATGAATTTCCGTGTGCATGCCAAGTGACCAATAACGCCTTTCTTTGTTACCTTTTGCAGAGCTTATGGTCTTGGGATTCATTTCTTTACTCCTGACATTCAGTCAAAACTATGTTTCCAAAATGTGTATTCCTGTAAAATATGCAAACACAATGTTACCATGCCCACCAAAGCATGCGCGTGTGGATCAAAGCAAGGGTGAGGCGGAACACCATCGTAGACTGCTATGGTACGATCGCAGATTTTTAGCTGCTGACTCTAACAGTCAGGGGTGCAAGGAGGTAAGTGAATCTTCTATCAAAGATATGCTGGGCCTTGTCGTTCAGCTTTGCTTGATAACCTTTAATCTTTCTCATTTCTATTCAATGAAGTGCAAACTGGGTGTCCATTATACGTGCGCATTGTTTATGAAGGAGAAGGAGAGCTTGAAAGAATTACAGCTGTTGTAAATAGTGCTTTTCATACCTTATGAAGTGACTTTATATTGGCCTTCTATGTCAATTTCAGGGTTATGTTCCGCTTATTTCTTTGAATGGATTGCATCAGTTGCACATCTTCATATTTTTCTTAGCAGTTTTCCACGTAATCTATGGTTGCGCAACGATGATGCTTGGAAGATTAAAGGTATATGGACATCATGTTGCACTCTGTTTGAATTATGCGTCTCCACTTTTGTCTTTTCCTCAATCAAAAAAATCTAGTATTGAGAGTGGAAAAGAGCAGAATCTGAGAATACCCATCTTCTCCAAACCATCTGTTATATTACTCCTCTGGTTCAACCTGATAATATAACCTGGCCTATTTTGAGCATTTTCTATCCATTTACACACGACCTTCTGGTTATCAGCTTAATCATCATTCTCTTTCATGCAGATTCGAGGTTGGAAGGAGTGGGAGCGCGAGTGTTTGAAGGATCATGAGGCCATGAACGGTATTTTGTGACTCATTTTACATCTTTTTGTGGAGGCTGAATGTGGTATTATCCAGATTCTAGCACTATTCAAGTGCTACACGTAACTCTACTTAAAGCTGAAATGGGTTATGTACTCACTGTTCAGATCCCAAAAGATTTCGGCTCACACATGAGACGTCTTTTGTGAGAGATCACACAAGTTTCTGGACTAGAACACCAATCCTCTTTTACATTGTAAGAAGATGTTACCGACTCTCTGTTTTCAGTAGCTTCTAAAATGAAAATTTATTTTGATGCCATGTTTCAAATTCAATAAATGCTTTTAGAAATATGTCAGCAAGGACTTTTCTTTCTTCTTTTTTTTCCCCAAATTTCATCGTGGCGTTTGTACCAGCAGCTGAGCTCTAGATCATTGTTTCACGAGCACTTTCTTGGTAACTGGGAATCTGTATAATTAAATGCTCAACTGGAACATCATTTGTCGTTGTTAATGAAGTCTACCCCCGAAGATAAATTCTGTACTGGTCTAGATTCCATGTTTTACCTGCATTAGTCTTGTACAACAACAGATGCAAATTCTGGGAGTAAAATTTAAATTTTGTGCAAAAATTTAAATTTGTGCTTGCATCTAAATATTGGAAGTGACCATTCGATGAAATCACGCCCACTGTTGTGTTTGTTTTTCAAATATAATTCCTTGTTTTATACTATAATGGAGAGCTAGCATAAAAAGGAAAGGAACCTTTTCATTTAGCTATTCCCCAAGTTCTTTAATTTCCCACTGATAAGTTTGTGTATTGTATCTGGCAGGTTTGCTTCTTTCGACAATTCATCAGGTCCGTTCGGAGGGCTGACTACTTGGCAATGCGACATGGATTCATCTCTGTGAGTTTGGACAGATGCATTAAGTAACTTCATAATTTTGACCAGCTGTGATTTAACTAATTTACTGTTACAGGTTCATTTAGCACCTGGAAGTAAGTTCGACTTTCAGAAATATATCAAAAGATCCTTGGAAGACGACTTTAAGGTAGTTGTTGGAATCAGGTAAACTCTTATAAAAATTTCCTCCTCGTTGCATTGAAACAACTATGCTTTCATATGTCCACTTATCTCTGCCTCTCTCTCTCTCTCCATGCCTCAACTCACAATGTATTTGTTTTGTTAACAGTCCACTACTATGGGCCTCTGTGGTGATCTTTCTACTCTTTAACGTTCATGGTCAGTCCATTTATTCTTACTTCAGTTATCATTTTAGTCTGCAAAACATTTTGTCCGGGATGTGTAGTTACTTGGTTGTTGCGAATTCTCCTTTTCAGGATGGCATGCTTCATTCTGGGTTTCCATACTTCCTCTAATAGTAAGGAAACATATGATTGAAAAGAAATGTATATTTGATTACGTTGCTTATATTTAACTAGTCAACATGTTAACGGTTGGTTTCGTTGAAGGTCATCTTAGCAGTTGGAACAAAGCTCCAAGCAATAATAACACAAATGGCGGTTGAAATTCAAGAGAGGCAATCAGTAGTCCAAGGGATACCACTTGTACATGTCTCCGACAAACACTTTTGGTTTAGTTGGCCTCAACTAGTTCTTTATCTTATCCACTACGTCCTTTTCCAGGTATAGAGCTCTTTTTCGTAATTGTAAAGAGTAGTTTCAAGAGCGTTTGGTTGACAGTTCAATCTTGATAATGGAAACAGCTCTTGAGCTTTTGCCTTCTTCTGCTTCCTATCTGTTTACCAGAATGATGAAAAACACGCTTTTCTTTGAAGCGCCCCTATACTATTTTGCGATTTCTGACATTACTTTTTTTCTACATCTTTTATGCCCAGAATGCATTTGAGCTGACATATTTCCTTTGGATATGGGTAGTTCCTTGGCTTTATCCTCCCTATGTTTAGTTATTTATACATTCACCAATGAACTCATATGATTTTTCTTCCTATTGCAGTATGAGTTCGGATTAAAATCTTGTTTTCATGAGAGTTATGATATTGTGATTATAAGGGTTACGCTCGGGTAAGTCAGTATTTTGAATTGGGCGTGAAGCTTCTCTTATTATAGGGTAGCCTTAGTGCCGATGTAAGTTGCATCTGAAAGGAAGAATTGGCCTGCAGTTAAACCATCATGAAATTGTTTTCACTGCTATTGCTCTCTCTTGTTTGCACAATCGTTCAAACCTGTCATTTCTTGCGAAGAATCCTATGAAATTTTTTTAACATGATGTTAAGCATTCCTGCAGAGAGAATATTTTTTTTTTTTACAAGCACTTTGGACATACTGCTTATATTTATTGACTGTGACTAAATGGGAACTGTTAATTCCACAGGGTAGGAGCCCAATTTCTTTGCAGTTACATAACACTTCCACTCTACGCCCTTGTAACCCAGGTATGGTCTTAATTTACTTGATTGCATGTTCCTTTTCTATAGGTGAAAACCTGGCAGGTGTAGAGGCACCTGATGATTCCTTGAGTTCCAGGAAGGAACAAGTCCATTTTCTGTCGATTAATAGAGTATTTGATCAAAACATTATAGCTCCCTGTGACTTTTCCCCGTGATCAGTGCTCGTAGCATTATTTTTGGCATCCTTCTTTCCACAAAAATGATGGAAAGAGAGAAACTTGGCCAAAGCACTATCTAGCCACGAAGGTTAAATCATGAAGCACCTTTTTCTAGCCTAGAACAACGTCCCACGGTCCCGGCCTTGTAAATTTCATGTTTGGTGGTATTATAGGTCACGGCTGAAAGAGAATTAGCCTTCCTTTTCCAATCTTTTTGACAATTGGAGTTTTTGGTTTTCGCTTTTTGTTTGTAAAATGGGAATTTTCAGATGGGATCGACCATGAAGCGGTCAGTCTTTGATGAACAAACTTCCAAGGCCCTGAAGAGCTGGCAAAAGAAGGCTGCAAAGAAAAAGAATGAGGGGAGGGGTGAACACCAACCTACAAGGACCTTAGGTGGAAGCCCTGGTGGCTCTCCGGTACAATCTCCTCGAGAAACGCGTCCTCGTCCTCACAATTTCATCAATCAAGATCGTGGATTGCCTGATGTTGAAGCACACCAATCAAACCACCTTCAGCAGAAGGCAAACATCATGGCCACGGTGGATCTTAGCGGAAGTCAACAGCAGCAACACCCTAATGACCGAGGCTTCCCCTTCGGTGGTCAACGTGACCTACTGAGCTGATCTGGTTTATGATAAATGTGACTGGCTTGTGTCCTGGAAAAGTCCTGAGGCAATGCTGGTTGTTATGGTTCCAACCAAGGCCCCTCTATATTGTTGTAGCACTCTCATTGTCTTCTCATTGACTAGCATATCTAGAGATTAGGTAGTTTCAAGTACACACTTAACCCAATGGAACAGGCCAGGGTTGCGCTGCAATCTCTCCGTTTACCTCAATTGGCTGAAAAAGCTCAACCTTAACTGGCTACTGAACACACTTCCTTTCACTGAACAAGAGCTTTGACTTGTATATGCCACGAGCTTGTATTAATTTAGCAGTCGAAGATTGCTCCCATTGTGTAAAAACCCTGACAAATCTGTTATTTATGGGTGCAGTTTCATGGTCAAAAGATTTGGCCAGGCCTAATGTCTTTCTTCTTTTTTTCTTTTTTTTTTTGAAAATTTTAAAATTTTTAATAAAAAAACAGTAGATATATAAATAAAATATACACCAACCTAAATAAAATATATAATGAGTTTTAAAAATATTGATTGACATTTAGTTGTATATTATTTTATTTTTAGTTGCACATTTTTTCTTTTTTTGTTGTTGTTGTCTTAATTGCACAACATGATCTTTGAAAACGAAAAAACAAAATTTTGAATTTAAAATTTTATATTTTTTTATTGAATAATACTCAATTTTTAATTAGTTTATGGTTAAATTATTTAACTATAAACCTTTTTAAGTTCATTTATTGGGTCTCTGTGACATGAACAATGGATAGAGATTTGATTTGGTCCTTGGGCCAGGGGAAAAAAAAAACAGAAAAAAACCAAGAACAGAGGATGTCCCTTGGACCCCTAAACTCAGCCTTCCTCAGGCCCTTCATCTGTAGATCTGTCAAGCATTTTAGGCCCTTAAGATTCCATTGTGTACTTAATTGTCACGTTAGCAGTGGAATTCACGAAATTAGTTCTATAAATACATTACTCGTTACAAAATAAATTGTTTATTTATACATCTTTCTTATATCTGTTACTCTTCTTGATTCTTTTTATTAATTTAAACATCAGACTATTAACATCAAATTGACATATTAATGTTTAATTTTAGTATAATACTTCTTAGTTTCTCTTTTATTTTTGTAAGTATTGAATCTTAACTTTAATTTAGCCTAATATTATCGATGATGATCTTCATCAACAACGTTTATAGACTAACTTCACACAAGTTTTTTTTTTATTATTATTTATTTTTTTGAAGAAAACAAGAAGCTAATAATAACCCATAATTCTTATGTTTTTGAATTATCATAAAATCAATTCTCTCCCCCCCCCCCAATAAAATTTTGATTCCTACTCAAAAAGTTCTTGCCACAGGTACTAAAAAAGATTATTAATTACATATTTTTAATATTTTAATACATAATTTAAAAATATGTATCAAAAAATTGTGATATAAGGTGATTCTATAAGTTCCGAGTCCATGTCATACACTGTTCCATGACCATTCCTCATGGTTCTTCAAACCTGGATGCCCCGCTTGGCCTTGCCCGTTTTAAATTGGGCAAGGGATAAGGTGCTTTAGAGACACTTGTCTCGTCTTTAGGACATGGCCATGGCTTCCACAAGGATACTAGGTAGTTGGACGACCGTTAATCATCTTCAAAATAAACCCACACAAGTGCCGGAGCTTCCAAAACAAGTCTCTCTATCAATAACCATTTCTAGAAGATGCTACATTTTAACCAGTTTGTTGTTGCCTCAGGGCCTCGTTTCGCTGCCCCATTCATCAGAGGCCAGAGAGAGACGCAACAAGAAGACTATCCCTCTTGAGGACTATGTCACTGCCCGTTAGTCATTCATCCCCCTAAAAGCACTCTGCTTTTTTCCCGTCACTTCTTTCCTTTGTTTGTTATTATGGGGTCCTTTGAGTAAGGAAGCATATGTCTTTTCTTGTTGTTATTGAATTGGCAGCTGATGGATTGAAATACTATGATGTTGTTGAGGGAAAGGGTAGCAAAGCTGAAAAAGGGTCAACGGTCCTGGTTCGTTTCTTTCCAATTTCAATTCAATTTAGCCTCTCTTGCCATTTAAATTTAATTTTAGTTCAATTGCAAATTCGTAAACTTGCCGTATGATTGACATTCACATGGGGTACTGTAGAAAAATTTCGGCAATTTTATTTGCTGTAAATTTTAGTATGAGAGACTTGCAATTTGTGCTATACTAACACGCATTCAGACAATCAGATTCACTTTCTCCTGCCTTTTCCTTGACAGGTTCATTTTGATTGCATATATAGGGGTATAACTGCTGTGTCTAGTCGAGAATCCAAGCTTTTAGCTGGGAATCGTATAATTGCACAGGTTATATCCTTTTTGGTTCAAATGTTTCTTTGTCTCTCCATATGTGTGTACGTATGATCATGGCTGGAAAGAAGTGTGTTTGACATGGACGTTGTTTTTCCCCTCTCTTCTGCTGTCAATTTTCATTTCTGCTTCTTTTTCCTTTGCCCTGTTTTGATTCTGAGCTAGGATCTAGGCTGGATGCACTGACCTCAGCCCAAGCTATATTATTAATAATCTAAATGCTGCAAATATGTTTTTGTTTTCATTTGGTACTTTGGGTGACCTAAAGCCTGAAAAGACTAAAGCTCTACTAGCTATTAACACCATGCTGCAAAAATGTTTTTGCTGTTTTCACACGGTACAGATGCATGACCACAGTAAAAGAAGAGCCTTCACAATTTAGAGGCTGGATAGCACTGCTCATTGCTTTATATAGAGAATCCATCCATTCCATGGCACCTTCCATCCCTTCCTCCATTGCCTCACCATCATTTGACAATTGACCATCGCCTTGCCATGGAGTTCTAGCCTCTAGGAAGTTCAATCCTTTACGTTGTGGCTTTAGGAGCAAGCCAATACACAAGGTTACTTATCATGTTCAGGCTCATATCTTTACTCGGCTTCGTGACCATAATGTCTCCCATCACCTCATTATTGTTGATTCTTTCTCAGGTGGCTAAAGGCACTCTAAGCTGTCCTCAAATTAGTCTGGCCTTGGTGGCAAAAACTCAGCTTTTTGTTATTGACTTTTGGACATACCGCCTTCCCTTCTGTCCTTTACTGGTTCTTTTCCTTGCCCCATGCAGAGCCATATTTTAGATCTTGTGCAACAATTTCTTATGAAGATTGCTCCCCAATTCCAGCCTCATTTCCCTGTGCAGTGGTATTTGTAATATCAGCCCCTCCACTTGTTGATCCATAGTGTTTCTCACTATCAAGTCTTTGCTCCCATGCTCCTCTTTGTTCCCCCGGAACTCAAGCTGTGATCCTGTTGCCATTGGACTTTTCTGTGCTTTGGGGATCTAAAATTCTTTGGATGTTATCCTTTAACTGCAGGGCTGTTGATTGAATCTTAGTACAACAGTTGTCAGTGCCTTGATTGGGATCTTACCCTGCTTTGAAACCATTAGAAGTACCTCCCATTCTCTCCATCTTCTTTGCAGACATGCAAGGTCCAAAGGACTCGAACACCTGTAGATGAACACCAGTGTCATTCACCTGATTGGTTATTAATCCAGCGTCATGTCTGTTCTCTCTGTCTTGAAGACAATCCTCCAATCCATGTCCTTGCTTACAACACTTTGGAGTATACCTTCAATCCGACAAACATGTTGAGGGAACTTAAACTTCAACACCAGTGATTTGGTTAAATCAACCTCAACATAGATTTTAGCAAGCTTCCCTCTACTCCTGTCTAGTGTGGGCTTGTTGGCTTTCATAGTTCTGTCAGTTGTATGACCCACCTCTTTCGGCAATGGAAGGATTGAGATACTCCATTGATAGTCCAGGTAATTTCAACCAGGCCATGATGTTGTTAACAGTGACCTCATTAGTATCAAAGTTGGACTTCCAAGTTCTCACTGACAGATAATGGCCAGTGATCACCAATGGTCCTCCAAATAAAGCTAATTCATAATATTCTGTGTTAGAGAATTTAGTCAAATAGGAGTCATTCTCCAAGACCACCAATGTGAATGAGGAACAAACTAACCATAGTTTTTGTAGGTTTCTTAATGGCAAACTATAACCTATCCTCTTCCCAACAATTTGATGATCAAGAAGTCTCTCTAAGGTCTTCTCAAGTGCCTCTTTTCCTCCATTTGAGAGCTTGATCAAAGGGTAGGAGGCATCCTCATCATTAGAATGTTAATTGTCATCAGAAATCAGTTCATACTCCCTTGTATCCTCAATTTGAGAATCTGGAATGCCCTTTTGGATGAGCAGATCCTGAAAAGAAATCTTCCACCTACCATCTGTGTTCCTTGCCTTGCCGAAGAGGAAGGCCAAGAGGCTGTTCCAAAGTGATTTCAAAAGTTTATATTTGATGAACTTAGCGGCAATATTCATTTGAACAACAATTTTCTTAGATATATTTGACTGGAACAATTTGCTGATGATTCTCTCCTAATGCCTACTTTAAGCCATATGAGTTCAAGGTCGGAGCACCTCCTGGCAAAGAGCGGAAGCGTGAATTTGTGGATAATCCCAATGGTTTATTTTCTGCACAGGCTGCTCCGAAACCCCCACCTGCAATGTATTCTGTAACAGAAGGAATGAGAGTAGGAGGGAAGGTAATAGCATCATCTTTTCGGCTACTTAATTTTACGTTGGCCTCTGTATGACTCATTTTCTTATCTATTTTTTGCTTGATCTTGCTAACCTTTCTGCTGTTTCTCCTCCCTCTGCAGAGAACAGTACTTGTTCCTCCGGCGGCTGGCTATGGCCAAAAGGGAATGAATGAGATTCCGGTAGAACAAATTCTAAAATTTACTGAGATTCCTTTTGAGTAATCACAAATAATTTTTCAGAGCGAGATGTAAAGCTGACTTAAGTCAATATTTCATCTTTGCTATGATATGCAGCCAGGAGGCACATTTGAGCTGAATATTGAGCTTTTGCAAGTAACTCAAAATGAAGGAAAGTAAGCTCAGTTTTGGCTTCACAGGGAACTGTTACAAGAGAAATTTTGTTTCTGAATTGGTAAGCCAGCATGGGACAAGGGCTTTTCCTTTTCCTCTAAAGAAGAATGGCTCCATTGTAGGCCCTGCTTCTCCAATACTGCCAGTTGCAACTGCTGTTGCCCATTTCAGTGTCCAAAGCAAGATTTGAATGATTTTGCTGGGGCTCTGGGAAATATAACAGCAATTTTTAGCACGATCCCTCCCTCTCTCTCTCTCTCTCTCCCACGCCAGGTTCAAAACCTATGATCCCAACTCCGACATCCTGGTCTCTACCTACGGGGCTATTCAATAACTTTGGTGGAAATTCAAGACCCTTGGCTTTCCTCTCTCGGTGATTCCTGTGAATACCATTGAAGGGTACTCTTCCTTTTTCTATTTGGTGCGGAGGGTTCAAGCCACAATAAGTACCCGCCTCAATAAACGATGTCTACAAAGACCATTCACATAGTTTCCGTTTCTGCGTTCAATGTTCCATGGACTATAGCTTTATAATTTTGCGGTTCATGCCACAACCTCTTCGAAGAATTTATAGTTCCTGAAAATGTCTTCGTGCAAGCTAATAAGGATAACTCAACGTGAGTCAAACTTCCAGTTTATGACTATCTCAGTGAAAATATAACTAGAAAATTACAACAGTTGGCAATTGAACTTGGCTTGTCAAATACGAATTAGAGAATAACAAAATTCTGACTTTAAGTCGGGGGACTCAAACCCATTTTATATCTCATCAACGTACTCAAGAAGATCTTCGACTTCCTTCCTCAAGGCAATAATTTTCTGCTGTAATGGCGCGACCCGAACCTCAATTTCCCGGCTAGCAAACTTTCTCTCATAGCAGTCAACGACTGTAGCGTGTTTGGCTATCAGCCTCTCTTGCAATTCTCTTTCCTTTGCCACCAGATCCTCCACCTGGCAAAACGGATGCACCAGACAATGTAACCAGGTGAATGATTGTAGAAGACTAGGCAAATGTTTCCAGCCCATAAATGTTGTACCGCTAGTACATGAAAACTGTAACAGTAAGCCTAGCAATGAACCTTGGACACTATATGAGCAGCAGAAGGAGAAGATTGCAAGAATGCGAGTAATGTCTTCAGCTCCTTTGATTGCTCTTTTAAGAAAATGTCAGCCGTCTTGCGAGCCATTTTACAAGCTTGTATTTCCCCAGTCCTAGAAAGATCACGTAGTGATGCTTCTAGCTTCTCATGAGCTTCCAACAATTGGTTGATTATGCTTTCAACCTGCTGAATGGCCGCTCGTACCTGAAATATAAAAGTGCATATTTTACTAATAATGGCATATGTTTTTTAGTTTTTTACTAAAAATTAAATATCAATTACCTTATCATAAGATAAAAAATAAAAAAAAAATCAATATCAAACTAATGTAAGATACATAATTAATATAACAATTAATTTTGATATACTATTATATTTTTTTGAAAAGATGTACCATCACATTATTATCATTGAAGCATAATAAAAAAATAAAAACATAACTATATGAGAAAGTTCATTAATATACTCCTTTAATTTTATTTTATAAAAAAATAACATTTATTCTCATTATACTCTAGTAGATTCAATAAAATAAAAGATCAAATATTAAAAAAATATTAAATTCTATACAAAATATATTTTATATTTTAGAATTACTGAAAAAAAAATGTTTTTCTTTTGTGCTTTCTGCCAAAATAATCTACAGTAAAATCAATAATCTCTTATTAAACTATGAAAGGTATAGTTGACTTAATATTTTTGGTTCCTGGTTAGTGAAAAATAAATGATTTCAATGGGAGAGTTTAATATTTTAGCTTAAATATAATTATACCAAAAAGGAGAAATCTATAAACAGTATTTAAGGATTTAAATAAAATAGATTAAGTTTTCTAAAGAATTCAAAGTTTTTCCCTCAAATCACTATCATTTTATCATGAACTATAAATAATAGATATAGATTGCAAATTTTAGATTGCAATTGTGTGAGCTTGCCTACTCATAAAAATCATAATAGTAGGTAAACTGAAAGTGCATTCCATACGACAACCTCTTATTTACCTCATCCCACTGCAGTTTTGCAAGATAAGAAGCAGATGACTTGGAGATTGACAGGTCCACATGCATATATACAGTGCAAGTGATAAACAGGAGGAAAAATCCAGAGATTAACATAAAGGGCTCCATGAGCATGGAGAGTTTGTTAAACCTGTAATAGACCTGCAGCAAAAACAACTCTTACTTTCCATCTCAAGCAGATGTTCATCACATACCCATCTGGAAATAAATTGCATGCTCTTTTGTCAACTTGAGTCTCTTAGTAGGGTCTTTTAGGCATTATTTTTTCCCACTTTCCACTGCATTCATCAATCTCTGGCCAATTGTTCCTCGGTTGATTAGCTTACCTTGGGACATTTAAATTGAAAATAAAGAAACTCTCCCCCCATTATTTTCTGTCTTCAACCATGTAGTATTATTTTCATACATCTCACTAGAGCATAACAATTTATGCCCCCCAATTCAATATCCTAATACACAGCATTTGTAATTGATAAGGCATATAATGTTAGGTTTTCGGGCAGTTTGTGTAAGAGATCATTTGAATACCTGGAAATACTGGTTATGCTCTGGCACAACATTGTTCTTCTCCAAGACAACCACTGGCCTACCGACAACATCTAAGTGGGAAATCTTAGTCTGCATTATGCAATTGCCAAATTTGTGTGAGTTAGTTATCTCTGGAACTCATTGCATAAAAGAAAGCATGCCTAGGATCGATAGTAAACAAACTAAAAGTGAATTTCAGAAGCCAAAAGCAAGGAAAGGATGACACCATAAACCCTAGGCTTCTAATACCTCTTGCCCTTGCTTGACAGGAAATGGAGTAGAAATGGAAATGGCTCCAGATCCTTCTGGCAAAACAACCTGCATCCAAGAAACAACTCAAGACGGCTGAGAAGAGCACATTATTGTACTTCAGAATACCTCAATTAATAGATGTATGCTCACCTAAACAGAGGGTAAAATCCCTAACAATGTATTTGAGATGAAACACTTCTTAAGTAGCATTTGACAACTAATGTTAGTATTAGCGAAAAAACCAGCCATGAATAAACTTTTCCTGATCTTTTTTATGTTTGAATTTTAGCTACTGCAGTTATCTCCTCCGAAAATGAAGCAGGCATTGTGATATCTGAAACTCAGACAGACTTCTACTTAGTTCTCAGTTCGTGCTTCCACCAAATAATTTTCACCAACTCCAATACTGACATTTCTTCTCTAAGAAAATCGGACCCCGTTACTTTTGGTGGTTACTAAAAAACTGCAGATTTTTAATAAATTAAAACCATAAGTGCCAATTGACATGCAAAAAAATATGTAAAAATAATCTCAATTGTTTTACAGCATGAATTTGGAGCAAACACATATATATCATTCAGATAATTTCTTAATGAAAAGTTATCAAACATGCATACATCACTCAGATTGCTAGTTGATTCCTAGCATCAAGGAAATATCTCATAGCCTTAAACAATTCCCAGCATGTAGACAAAATCTACCTTGCCAGAGAGAGTCAGACCTTGGCTAGGAAAATACAATGAAAACACCTAATCAAATCTAATCCAGCAAATGGTAGCCAGCAATTTCATTACAAACAAGTGAATTCTTCAAGGATTAGGTCCCAATAAAAAAAATAATTTCAAATTTCAATTCTCACTCCACGAAAAAGGTCATGGTCTGCAACAGAAGCAACAAAAAGTAACCTGGGGCTTTCTAAAGGCACCTCTGCCTCTATTTTTATCATGTGAGGCTGAAGGAGGCATGCTCTTGACCAACATTATTGCAGCTATTATGGGGCAGGCATGCCATTGGAATCAGAATCAAAGGGAAAAGAATCACCCAACCTCCAAGGACTGTGCTAGCCCAGGGTACCTGAATGATTCCCCCATCAAAGCCTTGGAAAGGATGCTCCAATATTATCCCATCCCATACACAATACACTACCACCGCAAATTGCCAGCATACAGACAATTATTAAATAAGTGACTGGGACAGTATCATATCACCAACCTTCACAATGAGATTATTAACAACCAACTCGTTTATTGGGGGGCCAAAAGAGATATTCAGGAAACGTTTCCCCTCTGATTCAAAAAGGAAGTCCTGAAGTGGCAAGCCATATCCAATGGTAAAAGCAGTTCGCCAACCACCAAACAGTGGATATCTGGGTTCAATTAACAGTTCTTTCTGCAAAAATGCAGGATTGAGTTAAAATCGGTGGCAGCAATTCTATTAATTTATAATCTATGATTAAAAAAAATCAACCTTTTTAATATCACCCCAAAGATTAGATGTTGATATATTTCCAATTTCATCCCTATAATAAATGGAATGAGCACTTGGGGGCAATTTTGCAACAAGATGTCTAAATGCTGATGCACCTCGAATATGGGGTCTAGCCTGGTAATCAAGCCTGCAGGAATGATAAAAATCAAATTCAAGCTTCTATCCAGTTACAAACCAAATTCAAACTTCTATCCAGTATATCAACTGCTAATGCAATATAAAACCACCAAGAAAATAGCAACTGACCTCGAAAATTCACCCTTGTTTTTGGCACCTCCGTGTATGATATTATAATGCTCGGTTATCTGCACACTGCCCCAGTGAGAAATTTCTATCTCTCTAACTACATCCTGAGCAACAGCGAATGGTTGATTGATTTCAAAATGAACAACGATGGGCAAGTATGAGAAAGGAGGGAGATTTTCATAAAGGCCATATTTGATTTCTGAGCCTTGAGACTTTGTGTTCTCCAATTTTGTATAGGACTCTATTCTATCCCCAGGTAGTTTTACACTAAGTGATTGGACCTTTGCTGTGTAAGGCGAGAGATAGTGTGCACTATCCTGGAACAATACCAGCTGAATATCAGCCTGAGTAATTTTTTCGGGAAATGGTTGCAATGCATGGGTGACTACGGCCAGAACATCCAATGTCAGACTATCTCCTTGACCCAGTACCTTTGGTAATGACACAGAATAAAGTTTTAAGGCTGGAGGCATTCCTTTTGGATTGGCAACTTCAATAGGGAGACTAACACCAGCATTTTTAACTTTCCCTTTGCCTTCACTAAGTGTTGCAGTCAAATATGCCAAGTTTCTCGCTTGGAGCTCAGGAAATGCCAGCAAGACATCTGAAACCGGATCAGAACCAGCATTCTCCACCTGAAAAGTACATAAAGGAATAGAAAAAGTTCACATTTTGGAAGCTGTGCAAAGATGAATGCAAATTTTAAACAGACATCATTCCCCTAAAAAGGTAAAACAAATATAGTGAAAGAAACATCTAAAGAAGCACATTTGTTACATTCAGAAAAATGACAGACCACTTCTGAACTAGGTAGGAGAAGATATCATATGAGTAAAAGAAGCACCTTTAACGTTGAAGTGATGCGCACAATTTGAGATGTTAAATCAATCTGCAACAGAAGATTTAAGATAAAGGTTCAGCAGCAAGAAGATAACCATACAGACATCCATTAAGCACAGCCCATTTTTTTTTCCACATGCTGCAGTGGGTTCTGTAAATGCAGTTGATATTTAATAACACGATCTATTTGTTTGTGTATGCCCAAGTAGCCAATGGGTCGGTTATTAAATTTTGTACATATTTGATGTTCCATAGCACATCACTCCCTCAATTTATTGTCAATTGGTGCTACAAATACTTTATCAGGGTAATTGATGAAAAATGTGAAAAGAGATGAAGTTGAACTTGATTGAAAAATTTTGAAAAGTTTTGGAATCAAATATGTGATATTTAAAATTTATAAAAGCCAAGGTATATAGAAATTAACACATGAATACAAGCATTAGAATCCTCTGCATAAGCCCCCTACTGGGCAGCCATATATTATGTAAGCACCTAAAGGTTTCAGCCTCTATTCTTCCTCTCTCTCTCTCTCTCTCTCTCTCTCTTCCTAAAAGGGTTTTGTGTTCCCAAGAGTTATTTTTCCAATTGTTTGTATGAATTACCATTAGAGGCCGGACAACTGAACTGCAGTAATTTATGACAACCCACCGAGAAGGTTAAGAGAATAAGACACCGGAAACGTATTTTCGGCAATAATCTTGTCTTCTAAGTTAAATTGTAATTATATTGAACAAGCGAAATGGCCTACTACTATGAAGAATCAGGATTTTAAACATTAATAGGATGTGAATTTATATAAAAACTATCTATTTGACTCCAAACCTTGTTATGATACATAATAATTTGTCAGTAAGAAATAGCATTTTCCCCCTAAACTTCGATGGATCTTCCATTGCCTTCATTTGTCAAACAAAAAAAAAAAAAACCTAAAACATCTCGAAGTAAACTGGTTAACTAACATAGTCAAATAATATCAGAAGAGTTTTGCCGAAGAAAACAAAAAAGAACAATTGAGAACAGCAACTGAATAAAACACAAACATTCAACACAGAATGATTACGAAGATCCGGTC
Organism: Bruguiera hainesii; assembly: GCA_023213295.1. Taxonomy (NCBI): domain Eukaryota; kingdom Viridiplantae; phylum Streptophyta; class Magnoliopsida; order Malpighiales; family Rhizophoraceae; genus Bruguiera; species Bruguiera hainesii. Next base: position 5,271,548 of record JAHOYR010000006.1, read on the forward strand.
AATGAACTTCAATCGAACTACGGTAGCACTGAGAAATAGAGAGAGAGAGGAACATACACGTCGGTCGACCTTGGAGAGGAGCAGATCGGAGAGTACGGACGCGGAGAGCAGCGTAACTGTCAACGCTACTATTCCCAATCGCAATCGCAGTCCCATCCTCTCTTCTTGTGCGCTCTCTCCTCCCGCCACTCAACCTCAGTCAGCCGTCTCCCGACGTGTCTGCCAAACTCGAGTCTCCCTCTTCGCTGATGTACTGGCCTCGCCGGTGCGTGCGTGCGTGCTCCATCGAATGAGCCCAGCCTCGGTCCAGATTTCCTAAAAGTAGTTGGGTTGGGCCGTGCCCCAACGTTTTCGCCCGGGGATCGAGATGGGCCCACTTTATTTTTTATATATCTACAATAATTTATACCACGAGACAACAAAAAAAATAAAATAAAATAAAATAATAATAATAATAAATATATATATTATAAAATTTAGTAATAAAATCACTTGAATCGATTTAATTTATTAATTAAATAACTGAGAGAGTAAAAAATATATGTATTTTTTATTTTATTATATGACAAAAAATTACAAGTGTTATTTTATATCTCTTGTTTTTATTTTAACAAACTCATAAAATTAATTTATAAATAATAATTTATCAACTCACAATTGATTCAAATTTAATTTAAATTTGAATACTTTAATTAAAATAGTAATTTGAATATATAATTTTATTTTAAAATAATTTAAATTTACAATATTTTTATCTAAATTTAAATTTAAAATTTTATTTTTATTGATTATTTGTATATTTATTAAATTATATTCATTGTATTTTTATTTTTTAAAATAAATTTTTTATATCAATAATTTTAATTTTTATCTATTAATTAATTATTAAAAATATCATATATTTATATGATCTTCTCTTGAATAAGAATTATTTATATTTAATAAGTATTATGTATTAATTATATTTTTATATGAAATACTATTTAAATATAATTAAATCGAATTTAATATCAAATTAAATTTAGTATAAATTTAAATCAAATTTAATTTTATCATAATAAAAAATTTTTATAAACACGTTGAGTTTGAGCTGTATTTAAATTTAATAAAATTTTATTAAGTTCGGGTTCAATTATCAAAATTAAAACGCGAGTTAAATTCAAATTTAAATAAAATTTTACCACATCGAGTGTGAAAAGGGTAAATCTTGACTTAGCTTAACTCGTGTGTAGCCTTAGTCTCGAGAAACCCGTCACAACTATTTAATTTCCTCTTCTCTCGGCAAGCTTGTCTTGCCTTTCTTGGCCTGTAACAAATTTGTATTTTTGTTGGATATTAATGAAAAAAAAAAAGTTTAATTCTTTCCGCTTCATCAGTTCATGTTGAATAGAACATGGCCTTAGATTGCACATTTTGGACCTCCAAAGTATAAATTTCAAATTATTTTCATTTTCTTTGGCAAAAATATGACCCGCGACGCTACTGTAATAGGATATATTTAAAAATCACAACTTGCATTTCCTAAACTTACAAAAAAAACAATCTTTTAAGTTCTTTTGAATTAGAAGTTTAAGGACAATTCACCCCACCCCAATCCCAGAAGAGGGGAAAAGGATGGCAAAACTGTGTAAGTAAATCACTGGTGACAAGAGGTCACAGCCTTTCATTCTATGTCATTCCTACAAAAACTCATCTAAGCATGGAGATTTGCACAAAGCCGAAGACAGGTAGTTGCATTCTCAGTGGCAAGCAGGAAAGATCTCAACTTTAAGTATCCTGGAAACTACCATAGCTGAGATCAATGTTCCTCCCTGCAAATTAGCCTGAATCATATTTGTGTACCACCTTGGAGTTTCTTTTCATAAATGACGCTGACAGTTACACCGTCGCAATAATCAGAGGTCCAAGAGGATCTCAAAAAGTCAGATTTGCATCAGAGTCTGAATATTGTTGATCTTTCAGAACTGTCATCACGTAAAAATAATTCAGCTTTCCATTTACATTTATTCGATTGAGGTCTTCCAGCAACTTGTACGGTTACACCATCGCAATAATCAAAGCAAGCTCTGCTGCTTTCGGTCCGGTACACGCACCGGTAGCCAATCTGAAGTTTTTTGGCTCATTTTCCACGGTTCTGTCAATACTAGATACCCCAGCCATCGCCCATCGTTCATAAGATACGGATGAAGCAGTTAGAACAGTTGGGGAACGCGAGAGTCCAAAACTAACTGAGTCTAAGTAAGTAGTATACTTATGAACCTAACATCATATTTCAATATAAAATTTTAAGATATTAACATCCCAACAACAACCGCTAAGAGTAGTTGGGAATTTGAATTTTGCTCTTTTCCCGTTTTATATATTCCTGTTTTGCACTTTGTTCATGGTGTTCTGCTTCCTGTGAAGGCTGTTAACCATGGCAGCATCACTTTCTTCTGCATTCTAGCAAGTTGAATTCCACAAGTCCATCGAATATAAAGAGATCCGAGCAGACTTGGATAAAGAATTCGTAGCGATTTGCAAAAATTTAAAGCCTGCTTCTTGATCTCACAAAACGTCTCAATCCTTTAAAACAAGAAGGTACCGATGATTCCCAAAATGCTTAGTTCAATTCTCGATACACGATGATTACAATGCCTGTAGATTATTCAGTTGTTGGTTTTATTACGGGCTTGAAATCAGACTTGCAACAGTCTACGAGCTTAGCATGTCCTGAAACTCTCCTTGAAACCTATGCCTTAGCCAAACTAAAGCAATTTCTCCTTACCTTTGGATATTCACGAGAAAAACAAGTTGCGCATGTTGTTTTGAGTGAGGAAAGCATAAATGAAAGTGAAGGCAGAGAGAGTGAAATTGAGGGCTCAATTTTGGTGGTTCATGAGGTGCATGATATTGTATAGTCTGTTGTTGTGCTTCCTGAGGTGCTTGATGTCGAATCTGTCCAGCAACTGAAAGAGCACAGCCAGGGACATCTTTGAGGAAAAATCTGATGCGATTGTGTTCTTAAGGAGATGACCTAATGATAGCCTTATGGAGAGTTCTAGGTTCTCAAAATGCGACGTCTCTATTCATGAACCAAAGAAGTTGTTTCGAGGTGCTGTTGATTTAGTCTCTAATGGCATGTGTTTCCTTTACGCTAATGAATTGTTGCCCCCAGATAGTCCACCAGCTTCAATGAAATATTAGAGTGCACAAAAGTCTCTAATGGATGCTCGGGAAGACCACTCGGGCCTATAGTGTGCAAATATAGAGAAGGGGAAGTTTTGGACACTCTCAAGCAGGAACCAACTTCCATGGTTATTGCCATCTTTTCCAGTCAAGACTGCTCGTATTTTCGGCCTGGCACCTTCTGTCACGGCGTCATTACAGTTCTTAATCGCGTTCACATTCGCTATCATTTGTCAAGATGCAGCATTTGTCTCTGAACCAATCCTGGTGCTGGCACCTGACGGCTGCAGTTAGGATAATGCAACACCAACAATTTTTTCCGCTTGGTTGGAAATGCAACTGTGCCTTATCCTTATCCTCATGCTCTCTTGTACTAATGATGGTGCTTTGGAGGAAGCCTTCAACCCATCCTGCCGTCAAGTTATGTGGCATCTTCTCTTCGGAGTCAAATGGTTCTAATTTTTCCTCTACAAATGGCACATCTAAATTGTCAGCGTCATGCTTAATTGCAATGGGGCCTTTGCATGAAAACGTGTGCATTCTCTTTGGACTCGGGGAAAGGAGGCATCGAGTCTGTAAATTCAATATCTATCAATTAATCAAACTCTCCAATCGGCTGTCACTGTCTTAGTTTTTGAACGTCCTAATTTACGCGTTACTTAATCAATTTTACATATAAAAATAAACTAAATAATCATTGAAGAGTTTAAGATAATTAGGAGGAACCGTATAAAATAGACTTAATCTGACCCCTAATTTTTGTCTTTCACTTGCTGGACAGGCTGAACTTAATGTCCACATAACACCCTCCCCCACTTAATCCTGATATGTTTTTGTTGTATTTTCAGTCTTATATTGTCGAATGTGGTTAGCAAACTGCCAAATTTGGTCCTCTCATTTTCAACTAGCCTCTTGGTACGACAAATTTTTCCATTTCACCAAGTACTCATGGTAGTTGAGAACTCCCCTTCTCCGAATCATTTGGTCATCAAAGATTTGTTTCACTTCCTTATTGAATTTGGTGACCACAACTGTTAGTGCATACTTAGACTCGCTTCAACTTGGATCCTTGTTATCTCTATGAAAAGGTTTAAGAAGACTTACATAGAAGACATTATGAATTTTCAATTTTAGGGGGAGTTGAACTCAGTAGGCAGCCTTTTCTACACACTTGACCACAGGAAACGATCATTCGTATCTCCTTACCAAGCTCTTGTGGACTTTGCGTAGAAACTTGAATTGGTTGGGCAGTAGTTTCACCATTACCATGTCTCTCATTGCGTAATCCTTTGAGTGTTGTTTGGTGTCAGCATATCTTTTCATTCTCTTAACCACTTTGTCAAGGTAAGCTCTCGTTACATCCACTTCCTGTGTAGGGAGAGGCAATTGCCCTTAGTATTAGCGGTTGTTATCCCATGATAATCTTAAATTGATTTTTGTTTGTGGTCTCGCTTATCTGAGGGTTGTATGAGAATTGAGTAGCGTCGAGTAGTTTCGCCTAATCTCGTTGGTAAGCATTGATGTAGTGCCTCAAGTATTATTCTAGTAAGACATTGACTCGCTTGGTTTACCCATCGCTTTGAGGATGTAAGCTTGTCGAGAAGTTTAGATCGGTTCCCAACAATTTAAATAGCTCGTGTCAGAATTTGCCCGTAAACTAGAGGTCTCTGTTACTGATGATACTCTTTGGTACATCCCATAACTTTACTACATTCTTGAAGAACAAGCGAGTAGTTTCGTCTACCTTACAATCAGCATAGGCTATAATGAAAGTGTCATACTCGCTGAACTGATAGACCGCCACCATGATACTCCCACATCCTTCAAACTTTGGTAGAGTTATAATAAAATCCATTGAGACATTTTCTCATGGCTTCTCAATGATAGGTAGTGATTTAAGTAGACCTGTTGGTTGCTGCTGTTCTACCTTATCTTATTGGCAAACTAAGTAAGTTTGCACATAGACCTTGATATTCATATGCATATGCGGTCAGAAGTAATGTTGTTGGATAAAAGTAAAGGTTCGTGCCATACTTGGGTGACTAACCCATAGGGAATCGTGTCATTCCTTGAGAATTTTCTTCCGCAAATTTCCCCACTTAGGCACAAAACTCAATTCCCAACTGTTATAAGGACTCTGTCATCCACCCAAAATCGACAAGTCTTCCTTTCGCTAGCCAATTTTAGCAGATTGTTGGTCATGCTATCTTATCCCGTACCTTCCTTGATTCATTCAAGGAGGTTGCTCTTAGGCGTATTAGTGGAGAGGGCAGTTAGTTTCGCCTTTCTGCTCAACATGTCAACAATAACATTAGCTTGTCCCAACTTATATCGCAGAGTATAATCAAATTCTGCCATGAAGTCTTGCCAACGAGCTTGTTTAGGTCTAAGTTTCTTTTGTGTTTGGAAGTAGCTCGTAACAACATTGTCGGTCATGATCACAAACTTACTTCCAAGGAGATAGTGTCTCTAAGTATGCAAGCAGTGGATAATGACAGTCATCTCCTTATTTTAGATAGTGTACCGCCTCTCTGTGTCATTAAACTTGCAACTTTCATAGGTAATGAGACGTCTATCTTGCATTAGGACTCCCCCGATGGCGTACTTAGACGCATCAGTATGGATTTTGAAAGGTTTTTCCTAGTTTGACAGTACCATAACAGGTTCTTCGGAGATTGCTTACTTTAATTTCTCGAAGGAAACTTGACATTTGCTCGTCCAATGCCAAGTGTGATTCTTCTTCAGCAAGTCGATTAGGGGTACTGCTATGGTAGAATATTCCTTGATGAACCAACGATAGTAGTTGATAAGCCCCAAGAATGATCGCATTTCCGAGACCTTGGTTGGAGGCTTCCATTGATGAATGACTTGCACCTTTGTTGGATCCATTATCAGTCTACCATCCTTGATTTGGTGACCAAGGAAGTCCACCTCTTACTCGGTGAATGAGTACTTCTCCTTCTTGACGAACAACTTGTTTTCCCATAGAACTTGGAAGAAATAAATGTATTACTACGAATTTGTCAAGAAATAAATGTATTACCTTGTTCATAAGTGTGCAAAAGGTGGCTGGTGTGTTGGTGAGGTCAAAAGGTATAATTAGGAAATCGAATGTTTCATAGCGTGTTATATAGGTAATTTTTGGCTCATCACCTTATGCAATTCGGACTTGGTAGTATCCTAATTACAAATCCAACTTGGTGAAATACCTTGTCTTCCTGAATTGGTTGAAAAGATTAGCTATCAAGGGGATTGGATACTTATTTTTGATAGTGACCTTGTTCAGGGCTTGGTAGTCGATACATATATGCAGCGATTTGTCTTTCTTCTTTTGGAAGAGGACTGGGGCACCAAAAAGGGCTTTTGATGGTTAAATGTAGCCTGAATTAATCAGATCACAGGGCTGCTTCCTTAGTTCAGCGAGTTTCGAGAGTGTCATGCGATAAGGGCCATGGCAGGGGATTTTGGCACTGGGTTCCAACTCAATGTGGTGATCCACATCTCATTTTGGTGGGAGTTTCTTCGGCAGTTCGGAAGGTATGATGTCCTTGAACTTGGTAAGAATCACCTGGATGGGTTATAGCAATGTGGGAATTGGTGTTGCTACGTCTTCCCCGTTGTTCAACTCCTTTATGGTAGTTATGTAGCTTGGACCCGACTTAAAATCCCGCTTGAATTGCAAGGCAAAAATCTTCGATGGTTGAGACTTCTCCTTGTGCTTCAAGGGGACTATATAGATCTTACGAGTGTCGACAACCACAAGAGAATTTAAGGCAAGAACAAGAAAAGTAAAGGTTTTGCAGAAAAATACAAGACCTAACACCACCTTAAAGTCATCTATGGGAACAACTATAAAGTCCAACTTACCAATCCATTTGCCAATTTGGACAACTAATCCGTGTGTTATGCCTTATACATGTTTTGCTTCTGAGTGTACTACTTTGATGGTGTCATTTCCCTTTGTCAGTTTGAGACTTAGACGTTTGACCTCTTGCACGTCCATGAAGTTGTACGTTGCCCCTGTATCTAGTATCGCAAAGACTACTTTGCCCCCCATGGTAATGTTAGCGTACAACAGTCATTTCTTCTTAGAGACTGCTGGAGAGGCACGTTTTGAGAAATTACCTAATTATTAAATACATCCCATGTCAGTTTAGGGCTTTTTGTCGACTTTCTCCAGGTTAAGTACCGACATCATAGTATTCATTACTTTTCGTTTGAGACAGTCTCTCATCTAATGTGGTCCATCACAAATGAAATAGGGACTAGGGGGATTACCTGAGTTGCGCTTACTTGCAGACTTCTTCTCATACTTGGGACGACCACCTGAAGGTCTTTACTGTTTACCCTCATTGCTGTTAAGATCATGTTTTTTCTACTCTATTTTCTCTCCCCCACTTTTACTAGAATTTGGCTTTTTGCTCTTGGAGTGGGC